>RJWJ010002119.1:73148-89490 GCA_004363605.1 Indri indri
TGTGGCTCACGCTCATAATCCTAACACTCTGGGAGGCTGAGGTGGGAGGATCACTCGAGGTCAGGAGTTTGTGACCAGCCTGAGCAAGAGTGAGACCTCATCTCTACTAAAAATAGAAAGAAATTAGCCAGACAACTAAAAACATATCGAGAAAAAATTAGCTGGGCATGGTGGCACATGCCTGTGGTCTCAGCTACCTGGGAGGCTGAAGCAGAAGGATTCCTTGAGTCCAGGAGTTTGAGGTTGCTGTGAGCTAGGCTGACACCACGGCACTCTAGCCTGGGCAACAGAGCAAGACTCTGTCTCAAAATACATATATAATTATGGTAGAAAAAAAATAGGTTGTACTAGGCAGTTAATTTGCATCTCTGAGAACTTGGTTTCTCCCAGGTCCCACCCAGCAGAGGAGTGAGCTCCCTGGGTGTTTTCCACTGGCCCTGTAGGTCACTTCCTTGGCTAACTTCTGGAGCAGACAGTAAGAATCCTATGGGTCCCATGTTCTCTGAGTTTCAGCAAAAGGTCTATGACAGCTATCCCTCCCTTAATAAAGTGACTTCTTTTCACATTAAACTCCTGATATTGGGGTGACATGGGTATAAGGGAAAAGAGAAACACTCCAAATTGTGTCACAACAATTTAGCCTCTTCAATGTAGGGCTGCAAAATGTTTAGTTTAAATCACCTTTCTAAAGTTTATCATTACTTGTTTAACAGAAAAACTATGAAAACCGCATCTCATTCTCTTTAGGTTTGCTAAACTTTGAGCTTCAACAAGTAGATATCGTTTCAAATCTGCAGATTGACAACTTGGAAGCAAAAGCATTGACAGTACTCATGAAGGATCAGAATAGAATGATTAATCATATCATAGAAATGCAAACTTTGCTGGCGTAGTGGCTCATGCCTGTAATCCTAGTAACTCTGGGAGGCCCAGGTGGGAGGATGAGTTTGAGGTCAGGAGTTCAAGAACAGCCTGAGCAAGAGCGAGACCCTGTCTCTACAAAAAATAGAAAAATTAGCCAGGTGTAGTGGCTGGCGTCTGTAGTCCCCAGCTATGAGGCAGGAGGATCCCCTTGAGCCCAGGATTTTGAGGTTTCGGTGAGCTATGATGATGCCGCTCTAGCCTGGGCAACCAAGAGAGACTCTGTCTCAAAAAAAAAAAGGGCGGGCGGGGGCAGGCACAGTGGCTCACACCTGTAATCCTAGCACTCTAAGAGGCCAAGGAGGGAGGATCACTCGAGCTCTGGAGTTTGAGACTAACCTGAACAAGAGTGAGCACCCCCCTTCCCCCACCCACCTTCTCTACCTAAAAGAAAGGGGAAAAAAATAAAAAACAGCTGGGTTTTCTGGCATGCACCTGTAGTCCCAGCTACCCGGGAGGCTGAGGCAGAAGGATTGCCTGAGCCCAGGAGTCAGAGGTTGCAGTGAGCTAGGACACCACTGCACTCTGCCCAGGGCAGCAGAGTGAGACTCTGTCTCAACAAAAACAAACAAAGCAACTGAGCACCCCTCCTCACAACCCCCTACCCCTTAAATGAAAAGGAAAGAAATGCTAAACTTCATTCAAAGCTAACCTAAAAATTATTAAATTGGGAGATGGAAATTTAAGATTTATTTCCCTTACTAATGATAAACATTAATATTTACTGACCAATATTGCAAGGTAACTAAAAGATATCTTATGAAATATTTTTGCAGTGCTTTTTAAAGAGATTATTTAAAAGCGGGGTTGAGGGTGGAGACCGGGTTTGCCTTTTATAATGGTGAAGTTGTAGTCTGCCTTCTTCCTAATGTTCAAACTGTGGAAAAAAATAATCTACTCTTAGAGTCCATTCAGATGGTGTTCTTATGATGGCTTTGAGTCTAGGCCAAGAGTACTTGGAATTAATTCAGGAATTAGGCTCACTCATTCTGTGACATCTGGACCTTTATAAATGAGCTTTGCTCATTTTTGCAGTCACATTGCAAACATCAGCACCATTCTTGGCTACTTTTAACTTAATTCCCCTCCTGAGGATTCCTTAGCTTATCTACTATTTGTACTGTCATCTCAAACATGCTTAATGCAATCAGTAAATTCTTTACATACACATTGTATTTTCCATGCTTTGTTCCTAATCAAGTTTATTCCTGCCTTAGGGCCTTAGCACTAGTTCTGTTCTCTGTCTAAAGTGTTCTTGCCCCAGTTCTTCATGTAATTGCCTCCTTGTTATTCAATTCTCCGTATATGTGTTCCCTCTTGAAAGAACCTTTGCCAAACCGCCCAATCTAAAGTAGCTCCCCAGACACTTTCTATCACATGCTAGTTTCACCCAGCACTGGTCCTGTCTAAAATGATTCAGTTTATTTCTTTGTCTCGCCTTTTCCTAGAATGAAGTTTCCTGTGAAGTTTGCTATGCTTGGAATCCTCATCTGTCTACTTACAGCTATATCCTTAGCATCTATAATTGTGTCTAAGAAATAGTAGGTGCTCAATTAGTACTGCTGACTACCTTTCAGAAAAATTTTAGGGATTCGTCTTTACTACATGATCCAGTTTGAGTAATTAAAATAAAACATCTGTCTTTAACGTATCAGAAAGACAACATAATTTTTAAAATATATTATGGATTTACAAAAAAACTTGAAATTATAATTCTTCAATTCTTCAATAATGAAACATCAAATATGGAGGTTTAATTGCAAATTTGAGGATTTCTTCCTCCCAAAATCAGAGAATAATGAAAAATAGATTGAATCTTTGATGCCATTTTAATTTCTGTCACTGTGACTGAACTTCAGATTGGATTCACTGTCTTGGAAAGATATCCCAGGCATTCAGCACAGAATATAGAGGGGGGGGGAGGTCAGGAATACAAACTGACATAAAAGTCATCTTAAAAATATGATGCTGCACAGAACATTTTACAAGTACATTGATCTCAAAGAAAAGTTTTATGATAATCATGGATCTGTAATTTATTACCAATATATTTCTCTGTTTTTTATCTGAAAAAAAAATCTGTTCATTTTGCCTTTTAAGCACTGCTGATAATCTGATAAACCATAGCAATCTTTGGAGGAAGACAAATTTGCTGTATTTTATACTATAATCCACTGTAATGCAGTCAATACACCATTTAAGTTTTTATAAACTGCCACCTTCTCACATTCCTGATTACTTCAATCCCAGCTGCATATTCCACATCTGTTTAAAGGAAGATTTTATTTTTTAAACTGTATCTCTGGTTTTCACATATAACATGACTCATTTTTGGCTGCTATGTTCCTGCTCTTTGCAGAAAGATGAAGAGATCATCTGCTACTTGAACTTTTGTTTAGCTTGCTAGGTATTTAGGTTGACTGTAATGTGCCAGATGTTATCCAGTTGGCAAAACAGTGCTTTCTTACCCATCTGTGTGCTGATCTCTCCATTTAATTCTCCAGCTGTATTGCTCTCTGCCTCTTGTATAAACAGCAATATTGAAATGTTTCCCAAGAAACACACCACTTCTTCTCTGCTTAAAAGTTTCTTTGTCTACGAGGACGCTGAGGTCATGTGCACTTTGCCTCCCCTAAGACTCTTTTGTTCCTTCATACGGTATTAAAAGCATCCCAGGCTGGGTGCGGTGGCTCACGCCTGTAATCCTAGCACTCTGGGAGGCCGAGGTGGGAGGATTGCTTGAGCTCAGGAGTTCGAGAACAGCCTGAGCAAGACTGATACCCCGTCTCTACTAATAATAGAAAGAAATTAGCCAAACAACTAAAAATAGAAAAAATTAGCTGGGCATGGTGGCACGTGCCTGTAGTCCCAGCTACCCTGGAGGCTGAGGCAGGAGGATCGCTTGAGTCCAGGTGTTTGAGGTTGCCGTGAGCTAGGATGATGCCTCGGCACCCTAGCCCAGGCAAGAGAGTGAGACTCTGTCTCAAAAAAAAAAAAAAAAAAAAAAGCATCCTGGTTGCAATACTGACATCCCATCTGCAAGGTGAGACGGTTCTGAAGCTGACTAAGTCAGCTGAGCTTGTAGCTTCTAAATTCAGCTAGGCTCCATGAAGAACTTTAGCAAAGATGACTACCTTTTCTGAAGAATGCATGTAAATTATTTATGCAAACTAAGGGCAATTCATACTGTACTAGCTTCAATGAATGATGAAAGTATTTTTGTCTTAAAATCATTTTCCCGAGCCCCAAAACCTGTTGAAAGTATTTTAATGTCATTGATAAATGTTATTAATTTAAATAATCTTTTAAGTTTATTAAATCAACTATACTAGAAGAGCTCATTATTTTCAAAGTAATTATTTGTGTATGTGGCCTTATTTGAAAATAAATGTAATTATTCAGGCACTATCCTTATTATTAGCTAATATATCCTTTATGATCCCTCAAACTGAGTGGAAAAGAAAGTAAATAACACTTGATTAATTAAAAGAATAAAAAAGCGGCCGGGCGCGGTGGCTCACACCTGCAATCCTAGCACTCTGGGAGGCCGAGGCGGTGGATCGCTCAAGGTCAGGAGTTCGAGACCAGCCTGAACAAGAGCGAGACCCCGTCTCTACTAAAAAATAGAAAGAAATTATCTGCACAACTGAAAATACATATATAGAAAAAATTAGCCGGGCATGGTGGCACATGCCTGTAGTCCCAGCCACCTGGGAGGCTGAGGCAGGAGGATCACTTGAGCCCAGGAGTTTGAGGTTGCTATGAGCTAGGCTGACACCACAGCACTCTAGCCAGGGCAACAGAGCCAGACTCTGTCTCAAAAAAAAAAAAAAAATAATAATAATAATAATAAAGAAAAACAATTATTTATATAATAAAAAATAACTTTTTAAAAATTTTTTTAGAGAAAAGTTAGACCCCAGCTGGTCTCAAACTCCTGGCCTCAAGGGATCCTCCCATCTCAGCCTCCCAAGTATCTGGGACCACAGGTGTGAACCACAGCACCCAGCTAAAATTAACATTTATTGAGTGGTTACTATGTATCAGACTCTGTATAAAGAGATTTACATGCATTATTTAATTCTCATAAGGACTCTAAAGTAGATACTATTATTATTTCCATTTAACAGAAAAGAAAAATGATAATTACTTTGCCCAAGGTCAACAGGTGAATAAGCATTGGAGGAAAGATTCTAAATAAAATATAACGACAATGAAACTTTACCTCATATTCTTGAAATTATCATAAATTAGGATTAAGAGAAGAAAAGCTGTGGAGGCTGGGTTACTCTTTCCAATAATTTTTATAATGATAACTTTTAAACACATACGAAGTAGAGAGAATACTGTACTGAATTTCCACATACCTATTATCCAAACACTGCACCATGCAGCTGGGAGTGGTGGCTCATGCCTATAATCCTAGCACTCTGGGAGGACGAGGCAGACAGATTGTTTGAGCTCAGGAGTTCGACACCAGCCTGAGCAAGAGCAAGACCCCGTCTCTACTAAAAATATAGAAAGAAATTACCTGGACAACTAAAAATATGTATGTAAAAAATTAGCCGGTGCAAACAGCAAGTGGATCTCCTAGCCTTTGGGGAGCTGTGGCTATGCCCCTCAAAGTGAATTTGAAGGATCTACATTCCTCGTAGGAAAAAAAAAAAATTAGCCAGGCATGGCGGCGCATGCCTGTAGTCCCAGCTACTCAGGAGGCTGAGGCAGGAGGATTGCTTGAGCCCAGGAGTTCGAGATTGCTGTGAGCTAGGCTGACACCACGGCACTCTAGCCCAGGCAACAGGGCCAGACTCTGTCTTGAAAAAAAAAAATATATCACTTACCTTCATTTATCCCTTTCTCCCTCTGTGAAACTATTTTAAAGTAGATCCTAAATATGATATTATTTCCTAGCTACATATTTCAGCATGCATCTCTTTAAAATGTGGTTATTTTCTTCCTTACTGCAATATCAATATCATGCTAACAAAATTGAGAATTAATCTTTGGCAGCAGGATGCAGTGGTTCACACCTGTAATCCCAATATTTTGGGAGGCTGTGGCAGGAGGATTACCTGAGGCCAGAAGTTCAGACAAGTCTGGGCAACATAGAGAGACAGGGTCTCTACAAAAAAATTAAAAATTAGCAGGGCATGGTCGAGAGCACCTGTAGTCCTAGCTACTCAGGAAGGTGAGGCAGGAGGATCACTTGAGTCCAGGAGTTTGGGGCTCCAGTGAGCTATGATTGGGCCTCTGCACTCCAGCCTAAATGACAGAGTAAGACCCTGTCTCTTAAAAAAAAAAAAAAGAATCTTTGGTATCAGCTAGTACCCGGGCCACGCATTTCGATGTCGAAAATTTCTGCTTACATTTAGCTTGTTTACATTAGGATCTAACTGGGTGCAGTGGCTCATGCCCTGTAATCCCAGCACTTTGGGAGGCCGAGGCAGGAGCACTGCTTGAGGCCAGGAGTTCAAGACCAGCCTGGGCAACATAGTGAGACCCAATGTCTAAAAATAATTTTAAAAAGTACCTGGATACTATGGCATGCTGAGGAAGGAGGATCACTTGAGCACAGGAGTTTGAGGTTGCACTGCACTCTTGCCTGGGCAATTGAGCGAGACCGTCTCAAAAAATAAACATTTAAAAAAGTTAATAAATTAGGATCTAAATAGGGTTCTTATATCACATTTGATTGTTGTCACCTAAGTCTCTCTAAAGCTAGAGTAGTCCACTCTAACTTTTTTCTTCAGGTTGTTGATTTGCCTTAATGAATATTTCATATTTCAGATTTGTCTGCTGCCTTCTCTATGTTGTCCCTGCTTTTTATTTTTTATTTTTATTTTTATTTTTTGAAGACGCCTAATGACAATCAAGTAACTTGTTTCTTTCTCTCCTATTTTCTGTAAATGGAAATCTGCCGCAGAGTCTTGATTAGATTCAGGTTCAGCACTTTGGACAAAAATACTTAAGAGTGTTGTATTTTTCATGTTGCATCATATCAGGCACCACAATGCCTAATTGTTTCTCCTTATTCATACTGAGATTGACCAATGGATTTGTGTAGTAACTGCCTAACCCTTCCATTGTCAGGATCCTTTCACCTACTGGTTTCACCCATTGATGATCGTTGTCTGTATTGATTATTGCATCAGGGGTTGCAAAACGGTGACTTAATTCTGTCATTCCTTATATACCCACTATCTGTAACTCTTCTGTAGATGACTTTCCTGCACTTATTGGGGCTATTGCTTAACTGGATACACTGTACGAGGAAATTCTTTCCATGTAATTATAAAATTTAGAAGAAAAAATAGATGGCTTAGCAACCGTCAATGCTGCCCAAAGAGTGGGAAGGGATGAGAGTGGTGAGGACAGGGAGGGGAATTCTCTCTCTCATCAGTTCCATTATGAATTTATCATTCTGTATTAATAAATGTAGACCTATGTCATCAATTTCAATGGTGTCTAGTAATCTATTGTTTGGCTAGATTAGTTGCTCTCAAAATCTGACCCCTGGATCAGCAGCAACAGCTTTACCTGGGAACTTATTAGAAATGCAAATACTCCAGCTCCACTCCACACCTACTGAATCAGAAACTCTGTGGGTGAAACCCGGCAAGATATGTTTTAATAAGCCCTCAGGGTGGATCCGATACCCACCAACATTTGGGAGCCACTGGGCTATAGTGCATTTGAATTAACTACTCTTTTATTGTTGACATTATACCCTTGCCTCACACCCCTAAATCTCATCTACTTCACTTTAGAATGGTAAACTTGTTTTATTTTTTAAATTTATTTTAGATTTAAAGGGTACAAGTGCAGCTTTGTTTCATGAATATACTGCATAGTGATGAAGTCTGGGCTTTCTGCGTAACCACCACCCAAATAGTAAACATTGTACTCACTAGGTAATTTCACATCCCTCACTCCCCTCCTGCCCTCCCTCCTCTCTGAAACTACAATATCTTTTTTTTTTTTTTTTTTTTTTTTTTTTTGAGACAGAGTCTTGCTCTGTTGCCCGGGCTAGGGTGCTGTGGCATCAGCCTAGCTCACAGCAACCTCAAACTCCTGGGCTCAAGCAATCCTCCTGCCTCAGCCTCCCAAGTAGCTGGGACTACAGGCATGTGCCACCATGCCCGGCTAATTATTTTTTTTTCTACTTTTACTTGTCTGGCTAATTTTTCCTATTTTTAATAGAGACGGGGTCTCACTCTTGCTCAGGCTGGTCTCAAACTCCTGAGCTCAAGCGATCCTCCCGCCTCGGCCTCCCAGAGTGCTAGGATTACAGGTGTGAGCCACCGTGCCCGGCCTGTTTCTGTCTTCAATTTCAATGAGTTCATCCCAGGGTTGGCAAACTTTTAGGTTTTTTAATTGTTTCTTGGATAATTTCTAACTTAGTAACAGTACAATATTCAAAAGAATCATAAAAAATAAGAATCAAATTTTCATGTGAGAAATCGTGACACATTTATTTTTCAAACAGGAGGACAACGATAAGGAACAAGAAAGATGGGCAGAGTTCATTTGTAAATGCTGCCTTGTTTAGCTAAAAAATTTTAAAAATTGCTTCTCAAAGCAAGGTCAGTGTTTTTAAAAATATGTCATTTAAATCTGTTTTTTTTAAATTTCAGAATATTATGGGGGTACAAAGGTTTAGGTTACATATATTGCCTTTGCACCACCTGAGTCAGAGCTATGAGCATACCCATCCCCCAGACAGTGTGCACCACACTCATTAGGTGTGAATATTGAATCTCGTTTTAATCCAATTTATATTTGAGATCATTATTATATCCAAAGCAGATACTGGATCTATATTAGAATCACTGAGAAAGAAGCTTGCTTGCTTTAAAATATTAAATATCAGTGTTGGAACTGTGCTAGATCTCATGAAAAATTATCAAATTAAATTACTTAAATTAAAAAAAATATGTTACAACTCGTAAAGCCCCACTGTTAATATTTTTTGAGGTTGAAACATTCTCTCCATGAAATAGAAGATTGTCGAGAAGGAAAAAAAGACATTTTGGGGTAGTACATATTTTATCATGCATTTCTTTGAAGTAAGGAGAAATAGTTCAAAGAGAAATGATGCAATATAAGATGAACGTGGATATCATGTTGCACGGAAAAGCAAAGAGGCCATCGAAGACTCACTGGGCGTGCCAACACGAACTGTAAGAGAACAGTACAGTCTTCACGGCTGGGATAATCCGCACTCCAGAACTGGCCCCTTGGATTTTGTATTCCAACGCTTAGCACAATGCCTGGTATGTATTAAGTGAAAATACATATTATTTGAGTAAATGAATGAACAGGTATCAGAGAATTAGGAAAAGGAAAAACAAAATTTGATCATAGTAATGGAAAGGGCAGTAGAAGAGCCCTAAAAATAAATGCACATACTTATATGTCTTACCTTCTCTCATCCTTACACCCACCACGCAGTACCCTCCCCCTACCTCACACCACATACCCCCACCACCATCCACCACTACTTGCCAACCAAAGCCCTGACTTGTGACACATATCCGACATCAATATGCCCTATCTGAGCCAATGGTATGGCTCCTGTGGCCAGACGCCCAAATTTAGCCTTGGCAACAATGAAGAGGACTAAGCGAAGCCCCTAGGACATTTTCTTTGTTCATCCATCAAGCCATTTACTCATTACTTAGCCAATATTTGTGCGCTAGGCCCTTAGTCTACCGCTCACAATATAAAGTTAAATAAGACATAGTCCTTGTAATCTAGAAACTCCCAATCCAGCAAACCATCATTCTGTGGAATAAGAACTGTGCAAGTTACATGAGATGCTCTGCAAAAACCAAGGAGGGAAGAGGTAAAGAAGGTGAAGCAATTTGTCAGATCAAAGGAAAATATATTATAGCTTCCCCTCTAACCTGCTTCCAGAATCTTGGCCAAAGTCTGATAGATACCTGATTATGCAGCTTTGGATTTGTTCTCTGCCAGGTTGGGTCATGGCAGGAAACCGTCTATCAATGGTTGGTAAGTACTGTGATCACTCAAGTCCTAGGTACATCCTCTTCTCTTCCACATCTCTTTGGTTCAAATGTGATGTTAATAATATCACCATCTTCCTAATGCCCAAATTTAAACCTCACTCTCATTACAAAGTTTAATCCCCCACATCTAATAAGCTCCCTTGGGATTCTACCCCTGCAATGCTTCATACAACCTTCCTGATCTTTCCAGTCCCAGCAACAGTCACTTCATTCTAGTCTTCATGGTCCCCAGCAAGAGGTCCCACGATAGCCCCTGACCAGAACAATTTTCCTAAAGCACAGCTCCCATGATGCATCTCTCAGGAATACAGCTGTGCTAATCATTAAATTCTCGTCAGCACTAGCCCATAGGAATCAATACGTGTTTGCTGGAATTGACCCCTGGCTCCTGCTAATGAACTTCCCGATGTGAGCAGAAGGAATTTAATATTCCTAGTATCTGCTTCACTATAGTGTCAAGAATGCTTATGTCCACTAGCTGGAGTTTCTGTCTCCTTTGGACAGTTGTAAATAAATTCAAGCACTGGCATATTCTTTTTCTCTACCCTACTGCTTGATTTATAGCAGAGGATGACCACACTACTTCTCTTCATTGCTACCTCTTTCTTTCATCTATGCATGTATATATCAATTTTAATTGACAAATAAAAAGTGTACATATTTACAATGTAAAACAATGTTTTGATGTACATATACACAGTATTTCCACATCTTTCAAACTAGGTTATAATTATAAAGTTCACAGAGTCTTTTATATTCACTACATTTCATGTTGGCTACTTCCTAATGGTACAAAGAGCCAACATCCTGTCAGAAAATTGCCTCCGGGACACATCACATGAGTAACCATAAATATATATTCTTACATGCTAAAAAAAAAAACGTATTCTATAAGATTTTTTTTAATGACCTTTTACCAAAGTCATCTCTAAAAACAGTATTTGTGGAGTTCATCTTAATTGTGCATCAGAGCCATTGTTCACTAACTATACAGGATGATAAATCAGAGTAAATAACCTAATCACTACACTTGATATTGTGTAAACTAATATAATGGTCATGTGGGTTGAATGCTGCTATGGTCAGAATGCATCATCCACAGTTAATATGTTGGAATCTTAATTCCCAATGCAACAGTGTTGGGAGGTGGGGCCTTTTGGGAGGTGTTTAGGTTTGGAGGGCAGAACCCTCATGGATTATCCATTATAAAAGGGCTTGACAGCTCTCTCAGCTTGCAGGCATGGTGGTGGCAGCAGATGTGGTTTCCATAGGCAGACGCCAGCAAGTTGGCATACCCGTGTGTACCATGGAAATGCTTCGCCAGCAACTGCATCATCAATGCCAAGGAACATGGCTGAGGTTGACAAGGTTATGGGTAGGGTCAACGGCCAGTTTAAAACCTACACCATCTGCAGGGCCATTTGTAGGATGGGTGAGTCAGATGACTCCATTCTCCAATTGGCCAAGGTCCAGGGCATAGTTTCGAAGAACTTCTGACTTGAGAGAATCATGGATGTGGCATATGTCATAAATAAATAGTGAAACACCCCCCAAAAATGGGGGGCTTAACAGATAGGGTTTGGCTCCTTTTTGCCCCTTCTATCCCTTCCACCACATGAGAACACAGCATTCCTCCCCTCCAGAGGATGCAGCAACAAGGAACTATCTTAGGAGCAGAGAGATTGGGACCTCACCCGCCAGCACCTTAGTCTTGGACTTTCTAGCCTACAGAAGTATGAGACATAAATTTCTACTGTTTATAGATTACCCAGTCTGTGGTATTTTGTGATAGCAGCACAAAATGACTAAGACACATGGCTTTATCTGTTCTTTTTAAAGCCAACTCCACACATAGACAAAGTGGGAAGCTTCTTGGATAAGGTGTCCTACACAAAACTGCACCTACCCCATGCTTTTCTGACACCACCTTCTATAATTACTGCTACATACCTAATGCTCCTTAGAGTTGAGGGATGATCTAAAAAAGAGTGTAAGGAATGTCAAGGATATAAGAAGACAATAGCTACATTACCTAACATGGAAGCCGCTGACCATAGGTGGCTATTTAGATTTTAACTAAAGTTAAATAAAATTAAAACTTTAGTTTCTCAGTCAAACTAGCTGTATTTTAAAGCTTAATAACCATATGTGGCTGGTAGCTACCTTATTGGACAGCAGAGAGTACAAAACATTTCCATCATTTCAGAAAGTTCAATTGGACAACTCTGCTATATAATTCAGGGTATCAGCATGTATTAAAATCACCTTCAGGACTTTTTTAAAACAGCTTTCTAGTCCCCCAAGTTTCTTACCCAGTAGATCTGAGGTAGAGCTTGAGAATTTGCATTTCTAACAAGTTCCCAGAGGATGCTGATGATCCTGGGTCAGAATTCACATTTTTATAACCACTGGCTTAAGAGTTAACATCTCAGATTTTTGAGACAGAAACATCTGGGTTTGAATCTCGACTACTTCTTATTAACTGTATGATGTTGAGCAATCTTCTTACCATCAGTTTTCTCATCTGTAAAACAAACATAATAATAATGATGATTAATCAGATAATATAAATATAATGCTTAGTGCAGATGTGCTCAGTAATTGTTAACTACTATAATTATCTAATATCTGCCTAGAATATTTGTGTTAACTAGCTGGTTCCCACACAAAGAGTACAACTAGCAGAAGTCAGTCAAAAAACAAGCAGGTTTCGATGGTTGAATGGGAAGCAGGTACTAGCGATCACTATTAGAACTCTCAGCATGGTCCCTAGCAAGAGTGCCTCAGTGTAGCATATCCTGGGCTGCTGAGGTACTCCCTGTGTCACTGGGTAACAATCAGAGGACCCCAAAACATCAGGGGAATATGACAATACGACTTCACCAATTGCACCACTTTCTAAGGATACCCAGATCCTCTCACCCTTAATAAAATCTAGGATATCTCTGCTTCATTCAGACCCCTTGCCTGATAAATTGACAAATTATGACTTCCTTTCTTCTGGTTGGTCTAAATCATCCCCCTGAAGAAAAGGGGGAAGATCTTTCACCCTAATGCACAATCACTAATGCTGTACAAGGCAAAGCAAATCTCTTTCCAGTGCAGTCAGAATGGCAGTTGCTTAAAATACTTTTAGGTAAAGATATATTATTTTTTAAAATACAATCTTTTAACACAAGAAACAGTGGCTAACTCTTTTTAATGTTTTTTTCTAATTACAAAAATAATGCATGCTAATTACAAGAAATTCAAGTATTACAGAAATGTCAGACACAGAAAATGACAATGCCCAGTAATCCCGTCCCCCCTTCTCCATATTATTGCTATATAAAAATGGTGCCACAGCATATAGGTTGCTCTGAAATTTGTTTTTTTACTTAAAAATATACCTAAGATGGCCAGGCGCGGTGGCTCACGCCTGTAAACCTAGCACTCTGGGAGGCAGAGGCAGGCGGATCGTTTGAGCTCAGGAGTTTGAGACCAGCCTGAGAAGAGCGAGACCCCGCCTCTACTAAAATTAGAAAGAAATTAATCGGCCAACTAAAAATATATAGAAAAAATTAGCCGGGCATGGTGGCACATGCCTGTAGTCCCGGCTACTCGGGAGGCTGAGGCAGAAGGATCACTTGAGCCCAGGAGTGTGAGGTTGCTGTGAGCTAGGATGACGCCACAGCACTCACTCTAGCCCGGGCAACAGAGTGAGACTCTGCCTCAAAAAAAAAAAAAAAAAAAAAAGAAATATATATATATATATATACACACACACCTAAGCCTTCTTTACAATGTGAAAATGCATTGTTTGACTTCATTATTTTTAGTGGCTGGAAAGCATCATGTTTTATGAAGGCACCATAAATTTAATTTACCTGTCCAGTTATTTATGGCTGGATATTTGAGCTATTTTAAGTTTTTCACTATTTTAAACAGGAACTATTTCACATTTTGTAAAGAACTTTCTTAATTTGGAATATTTTAACCTATTGTAACTTATATTGCATTCATTAATGCACTTTGTTTCACTTTTCAAATTTATTGTATTTTATGTCTTTGTGATATATTTCATTGAAAAATACCCTGATTTTCTTTGAAATATTCTGGGCTTAAGACTCTTCATTTGATTAAGCTGATGTTGTTCAATAATTCTGAATGAATGAGTGTGAAGTGTGAAGAACAGATGAGAGGGAGGTGGAAGGGCCATGGGCCACTGTCACAGGCAGGCAGTGGCTCTAACAGAAATAATTCCCCTTTATACTACTGACCACATCCTGTAAGTCTTTAAGTCTTGTGCTTCAGCAGAGTGGATGGGCTGGTTCTCCGATGCATTCTGAAGTGCCTGCTAGTACCATGATTGAATTGATTTTGGGGGTACAAAGAATATCCTATCTCCATCTTCATCTCTGTATCATTCCACCACAACTTTAGAACAGCTGACAAAGATGTCCCTTCATCACTTATCATCATGTTTTTCTCCAGTGATAGCAAATGCTTCAAAACCACAAAGGCAGGTGGTCCATTGATGCCTTTGCAACTCAGGGTTGATGTTGGAGGATTAGAAAACAGAAGAGAAAATGTCTGTGTTCAAAATCAATGCACATTGAATTCTAGCAATGCTTTAACTCAGTATCATATTTGAGAGGGAAAACACTCAGGAATAAGGAAATTGCACAGTTGTAATTTTCAACCATAACACAGCATCAGCTAACTTTTCTTTCCTTTGAGATACTCAGATGAAAGTCAGGCTTGTATGAATGCAAAGTGCTATTATCTACCTCCTCTTCAAAGCTGCAGTTATTTAGTAATCATTCTCATTTAAGTTAGTCTTACTGTTCTATGCGTGGCTATGCATCTAGCTCAGGAGGAAAGCAATTCTTATCATAAAAGCTACCTTATTTCAGAGCTGGGTAAAATTTAAAGCCACAAGAGAATGAATTATATTTAACAAGAGTTAAGGTTTTTGAGTGAAAATGCAAACATGCTGCAGAATTCAATTAGCCTGCTTTTATAAAATTTCACTACTAAATTCCTTGGGATGGTTATCTATGTATTATAAAAAGGCCTCAGGTACTCATGTTTTTTATTCCCCGAGTCATTGGGATGTGAAAGCTGAAAGGACTCCAGGGGGAGCCATTGTCATAAGAGCTGTATACCCCAGAGGTGGACAGAACAGACTTACATATAGATGGCCCCCAGTGGAGGAAGGAGCAAGTCTGATAGAAGATAAGAACATCAATAAAGAATCTATGACTGTGGTACAGGTGAGAAGAAATGAGATTCTGAATGCAGATGGTACCTGGAGGATGAAAATGAAGAATCAGTGCTGAGGAACATTTAGGAGGTAGACTCAACAAGACTTGATGGGTAATGAGAAAGTAAGGATTCTGACACTGGGAAATAAGAAATGGTCTCAGTCATTACATCTTATCTAAATCTCTGTGTTCTCCTTTCTTTTTTATTTATTTATTTATTTTTATTTTTTAGAGATGAGGTCTCACTGTGTTGCCAAGGCTGGAGTGCAGTGACTATTCACATGCACAATCACAGCACACAACATTCCTGAACTCCTGGCATCAAGCAATCCTCCAGCCTCAGTCTCCCAAGTAGCTGGGACAACAGGCACATGCCACCACACTGGTTTTGTGCTCTTTCTTTACTTCAAAGTAAGTCATTATGTCTCAGTGAGTTCTTATGATCATGAAGACTAGTTCAGAGACAGCCTGTTTTCGATTGAAACCAATTAATTAGAGCCTACAGTATCACAGGTGTCTCTCTTACCCAGCAATGTACCAGCAGATGACCTGGGAAAGCAACACTAATCAATCTACAGGGACTATCAGTTGGCTTGGTGAAGAGCACACTTTGGGAAACTTATCAGTGTCCTCTATGGCAATGATGAATCTCCTGGAGTACTGATAAATATACAGCAATTTATCTTGTATTCAAAAAGCATCTGAGGTCAGGCATGGTGGCTCACGCCTGTAATCCTAACACTCTGGGAGGCTGAGGTGGGAGGATTGCTTGAACTCAGGAATTGGAGACCAGCCTGAGCAAGAGCAAGACCCCATTTCTACTAAAAATAGAAAAAATTAGCCCGGCATTGTGGTGCAGGCCTATAGTCCCAACTACTCCAGAGGCAAAGCAGGAGGATGGCTTGAGACCAAGAGTTTGATTGGTTGCAGTCAGCTACAATGATGCCACTGCACTTTAGCCATGGTGACAGAGAGAGACTCTGTCTCAAAAAAAAAAAAAAAAAAAAAAAAGCAGTTGGGAAAGTCAGGGCCAGAGCAATTAGGCAATCGAAAAAAATAAATAAAGGGAATCTTAATTGGAAATGAAGTGGTCAAATTGTCCCCAGTTTGCAGACAGCATGATCTTATGTATAAAAAAACTGAAGA
>RJWJ010002119.1:89590-108748 GCA_004363605.1 Indri indri
GCTAAAAATATATATAGAGAAAAAATTAGCCGGGCATGGTGGCACATGCCTGTAGTCCCAGCCAGTCGGGAGGCTGAGACAGTAGGATTGCTCGAGCCCAGGAGTTCGAGGTTGCTGTGAGCTAGGCTGACGCCACGGCACTCGCCCCAGGCAAGAGAGTGAGACTCTGTCTCAAAAAAAAAAAAAAAAAAAAAAAAACTGAAGACTCCACCAAAAAACTCTTAGAACTGGCCAGGTGCGGTGGCTCACACCTGTAATCCTAGCACTCTGGGAGGCCGAGGCAGGAGGATTGTTTGAGCTCAGGAGGATTGTTCGAGACCAGCCTGAGCAAGAGCGAGACCCCCGCCTACTAAAATTGGAAAGAAATTAATTGGACAGCTAAAAATATATAGAAAAAAAAAATTAGCTGGGCATGGTGGCACATGCCTGTAGTCCCAGCTACTCGGAAGGCTGAGGCAGTAGGATTGCTTGAGCCCAGGAGTTTCAGGTTCCTGTGAGCTAGGCTGACGCCACGGCACTCTAGCAACAGAGTGAGACTCTGTCTCAAATAAAAAAACAGACACCCAGACTGATGGAACAAACTAGAGAACCCCAGAAATAAATTCACATGTTTAAGCCAACTCATTTTTTTACAAAGGCATCAAGAACATACATTGGGGAAAGGGCAGCCTCTTCAACAAATGATGATGGGAAAACAGAATATCCATATGCAGAGAAATGAAACTAGACCCCTATCCCCCACCATATAAAAAAAAAATCAACTCTAAATGGATTAAAGACTTAAATGTAAGACCCCAAACTATAAAACTGCTAGAAGAAAACATAGAGGAAATACTTCAGCACAGGCAAGAAAAGCAAAAATAGGCTAATGTAATTATACCAAAATAAAAGCTTCTGCACAGTGTAGGGCCAAGAGAAAACATCCCCTTTGCCCTCTGAAAGTTCACTGAAAAATCACAAAAGGAAGATTAAAGGCAAACAAATTTTTTAATGTGCACATAAGGGAGAATCACAAGAGTGATTACCTCAACTTCTCAATAGGGTATAAAGTTCATAGGCCATCTTGAGGTTACAGAAAAAATGTGGCTTGGATCATGGCAAAACAGGTCACGATGGCAATACTGGTTATGGGAAGGGGAGAAGAGAAGGCCTGGCTTGGAAAGGCAGTCTTGTTATATAAATGAAACCCCACAGGTAACAGTCCTCAGAGATAATAGATGGTAAGTCTTTCTTTCAGACCTTTAAAGGTGTCAAACTCCCAGTTAATCTTTCCTAGAGCCAAATAAGGGAAGGCCTCAGAGAAAACCAGGCTGTATTCATGCAGATTCTCTACAGATGCCAGTCTCCCCCAGAAAAGACAGCTTTGCAGGGTTACTGCTATTTGCTGGCTCCCTAAACAACCATCTCAAAATATGTGGCACAGGAAACAACAGAGTGAAGAGACAACCTGTGGAATGGAAGAAAATATTTGCAAACTATTCATCTAACAAGGGACTAATATTCAGAATATATAAAGACTCAAAATACTCAAGAGCAAAAAAATAAAAAATCCAATTAAAAAATGAGCAAATGATCTGAATAGAAATTTCTCAAAAGACATACAAATAGCCAGTAAGAATGTGAAAAAAATGCTCAACATCACTAATCATCAGAAAAATATAAATCAAAATCATGAGATATTAATTAGCTCATTCCAGTTAGAATGGCTATTCGTAAAGAAAAAAAAATAACAAATGTTAGTGAGGATGCAAAGAAAGGGGAACTCTTATAACCTATTGGTATATGGAAAACAGTACGGAGAATTCTCAAAAAACTCCAAATAGAACTACCATATGACCCCGCAATCTCATTGCTGGGTATATATGCAAAGGAATGGAAATAAGTATGTTGAAGAGATATCTGCACTCTCATGTTTATCGCAGCACCATTCACAATAGCCTAGATATGGAATCAACCTAAGTGTCCATCCACAGAAATATGAATAAAGAAAATGTGGTACATAATGGAATACTTTTCAGCCATAATTAAGATTGAAATCCTGTCATTTCAGGCAACATGGATGAGCCTGGAGGACATTATGTTAAGTGAAATAAGCCAGGCACAGAAGGATAAATACTGCATATTCTCACTCATGTACTGAAATTAAAGAAGTTGATCTCACAGTAGAGAGTTGAATAGCGGTTACTGGAGGCTGAGAAGGAGAGAGGATGAGGAGGAATACAAAAAGGTTGGATATAAAATTACAGCTAGATGGGAGGAATAATTTGTGTGTTCTATATCAGAGTAGGATGACTGTAGTTAACAATAATACATTATATAGTTTCAAATAGCTAGGAGGAAAATATTGAATGTATTGAACGTGGCCAACATAAAGATATAATAAACATTTCAGATGATAGATATGCTAATTACCCTGATCTAATCACTATACATTATATGTATCAAAACATCACTATGTACCTCATAAATATGTATAATTTGTCTGTTAACAATAAGATTTTTAAAAAGAGCAAATCCTGAAAAAAAAATTACAGCCAGATAGGAGGAATAAATTCTAGTGTTCTATAGCACTGTAGGGTGACTATACTTAACAACAACTTATCATATATTTTCGTATAGCTAGAAGAGAGGATTTTTTTTCTTTTTTTTGAGTCAGAGTCTCACTCTACTGCCCTGAGTAGAGTGCCATGGCATCAGCCTAGCTCACGGCAACCTCAACCTCCTGGGCTCAAGCAATTCTTCTGCCTCAGCCTCCCAGGTAGCTGGGACTACAGGCATGTGCCACCAAGCCCGGCTAATTTTTTATGTATATATTTTTAGTTGTCCAGCTAATTTCTTTCTATTTTTAGTAGAGACAGGGTCTCACTCTTGCTCAAACTGGTCTCAAAGTCCTGAGCTCAAATGATCCACCCGCCTTGGCCTCCCAGAGTGCTAGGATTACAGGCATGAGCCACCGCACCCAGCCTGGAAGAGAGCATTTTAAAAGTTCTCAACACAAATGATAAATGTTTGAGCTGGGCAAGGTGGCTAGGGCTGGTAGTCCCAGCTATTCAGGAGGCCAAAGTGGGAGGACCACTTAAGCCCAAGAGTTCAAGACTGTAGCAATGAGCTATGATGGTGCCACTGAACTTCAGCTGGGGTGACACAGGGAGACCCTGTCTCTAAATACGTAAATACATAAATAAATAAATACGAGGTGATAAGCTAATTACCCTAATCACAGTGTACCCTATAAATATGTATAATTATATATCAATTAAAAACAAAATAAAATTTTTAAAAGACATTTTAATCTGTTCTGAATAACATACTTGAAATAAACAGAGGACATAGAGCTGCCACAGTGATTGCAAAGGTTGCGGTCTGCAGAAGGGAGCTCCAGAGAAAGGACAAGTACTGGGGCTGAAATAAAGCTCATGAGCCACCAGCCAAGCCATGTGGCCCCACTCAGAGCTGAGTCAGCCTGGGGGGAAGGTGGCAATTTTTTTCTAACTGGTCTACGTAAGTCCTTTTTGCCATTTGTAAGACCCAAATCGTTCTTTTCCAAATGTACACAAAATTTCCTATGTGCTAATGATGGCCCTTGTCTATACAATTGCTTTGGCACTAAGTGCATGCAGAGGGTCAGAAAATGAAAACCTAAGAACCAAGAAATGATTCTCCTGGAGCACAGTTAATGGGGGGTTTTGAGGGTGGAACTAGTAGGGGGAAGCAAAAGGGAGAGCATATTAGGGGAGATTTTCCAGATGTGTTATTGTTTTAAACCATCATTTCAGTGTTTATTTGTTGTCATTGAGGCGGATCTGTGGGGCCTGGAGCTTATACAATTTTGGAGTTCCTGCTTTTTAAAAAAAATAAAAAATTATGAATGCAAAATTGCCAGGGCTCTGAGAGGAATTCGCAATGGGCCAGTGCACGCAAAGGCCCAGAAGCTAAATCTGCCCCCTTGTCCAGTTTTTTAATAAGATGCCTGAAGAGAATGGGTATTTACTTCAATGACACTACGTTTGCTCACATGTTTAGAACTCTTCTTATTGTGAAATAATTAAAAACCAGAACAGCCTTTTTATCACTAATGCCTGAAATATGACGGAAGGAAGGAAAGAAGGGAAGGAGGGAGGGAAACAGTTAATAAAGAAATAGGTTTTTTTGGGTTTTGGTTTTTTTTTTTTTTTTTTTTTTTTGTGATACCAGCTCTACCATCTACCTCCAATTTTTTTCTTTTAACCAAACTTATTAACTAACTTGATGGCCTCGTGATTTAATTTTAAATGGATTCATGTGTTTCCTAAAGTAAGCTAACCCCTAAAAGAGTAATTATTTCCCACTATAGGACATAGTAAAGAGTAGAATTGTTATAAATTAGGGGTGTCAAGTTCCAGAGTATTTGTTAAGATACAAGTCTCTTGGATGTGGGGAAAGAGGTGTTCTGGTGCACTGTTACTAATTGGGAGAATCATTCTGGATATGAATTAAACTATATATAAATCTCAAATAAGCCCAGCTTTTGACCCAGCGCTTCAAGGAACCTGCAGCACTGAGAGATGCGGACAAGGGTTCCCACCTGCCCCCACCGCCCGCCATACCACCTACCACGTCGGTCCTTTCCATCAGACTTGAATCAGTGGTTACTGGAGATGCAACCCTGCTTTGTCTTCTGTGAATGCAGAGTAATGGCTTTGGAAGATTCATTGCCTCCAGGTAAACTAAAGGCTTCATTCATTCAGCTCATTTGATTCAATTAAAACTTTTTTTAGAAAGTGTAAGAATGTGTGCGGTCCCTAGCTTTTCATTCTTTGAAACTCAAGAAACAGTTGCTTTTGTGCCCTTTCCGCCACCGCTCTGTTAAAAGAAAAGGCAGGTGCCAAACGTTACCAAATCAGGTGGTGTTCTGTTATCAGATGAATGGGATTTCAGTGAAGTCCCAGGTCTTCTCCCACTAGTGCTTGTCCATTTTTCTTCCCTGGACAGGAAATTACTTCAGTCTCTCAATTTCATCACTTTTTTTTTTTTTTAAACTATAAAATATGGTGTCATGGGGGCAGGGCACAGTGGCTCAAGCCTATAATCCTAGCACTCTGGGAGGCCCAGGTGGGAGGATTGCTTGAGCTCAGGAGTTCCAGACCAGCCTGAGCAAGAGACTCCCCCCCATCTCTACTAAATATAGAAAAACTAACCAGGTGTCATGGCCCACGCCTGTAGTCCCAGCTACTTGGGAGGCTGAGGCAGGAGGATTACTTGAGCCCAGGAGTTTGAGGTTTCAGTGAGCTATAACACCACTGCACTCTAGCCCAGGCAATGGAATAAGACTCTGTCTCAAAAAAACTAACCAACCAAACAAACAAACAAAAAACAAAGAAAAAAGGAAAACCTGGCAGGAATACCCCACATCTCTCAAATCTATATTCCTCTTCAGTGTTCTAATAGAAACATTTAACACTGATCCCAACATGTGCTGTGCAGAATACTGTTTTCTTGGGACATGCCCACAATTCTCTGAATAAGGGCTATCATTTTAACACCCACATCTTACAGGTAAGAGGAAAAGAAGAGGCCTAAAGGTGTTATATAATTTGCCCATGTCCCAAAGCTTGTGAAGGAGAAATTGGGATTTAAATCCAGTCTGGTTAGCTGCTAAAAAATTACGTTAAAAAAAATCAATCAATCAATCAATCAATCAATCCAGTCTGGCTTTGGAGTCTGTGCTCTTAGCCACAGTCCGTACTCTCTCACCAATCACCAGGACTTCAGGTCTACAGCTGCTGCGGTAGCCTCTGGCTCACCTTCCCGACCCACCTCCACTTTCTCATTGCAGTTGAGAGATCTTTGCAAGATGCTCCTCAGAGTCAGCCTGCCCTTAAACCCACTGAGAATTTTCCAATAGCTTCCCATAACCCTGAACCTAAAGATCCAAAGGGCTACCTGTCCAAGCTCAGCTCACACATCGCCCCCTCCTCTCTGAGCTCCATCCACATAGTGTCGCGGCCGTCCCTGACCTTCTGGGAGCACTGCGCCTTCTCCCCAACGCCGATCCTTCTCTTCCCTATTCACTTAGTTTAGTTCACCTCCTCCTTCAGATCTGGTGCTTGTCTAACTTCAAAACCCTTATTGCAGGCTGTCATACATAGGGAGTTTTCCTGCTTTTCAAGTGTCATAATTGAATAGTTTGCATTCGTTTTGATTATACATGCACATAAGTATACTTGAAAAGCACATGAAAGAAAATTTGCTTATGTTATTTGCCCTCACTATTATTAATATTTGCTGTCTGTCCTCCCTACCAGACTATAAGCCCATGAAGGTGGTGTCCCTGTCCACCACTATGCTGAGCACATAATAGCGCTCAATATATTTTTATTCCATAAATGAATGGGAGATTCAATTATGAATATTTTTTTAACTCAGGATAGATAGAACTTCAGGCATTGGAATGATGACATAAAAAAGCAGGCTGGCTGTGGTGGCTCATGCCTGTAATCCCAACATTTTGGGACGCCTAGGCAGGAGGATTGCTTGAGGCCAGGAATTGAGACCACCCCAAGCAAAACTCTACAAAAAATGGAAAAATTAGCCAGGCATGCTGGCATGTGCTGTAGTCCCAGCTACTCCAGGGACTGAGCAGAAGAATCTCTTGAGCCTAGGAGTTTGAGGTTGCAGTGAGCTGTGATGAGCCACTGCACTCTGGCAGGGGCTGCAGAGTGAGACTCTGTCTCAAAATAAAAAATAAAAAATCAGCAAACAGTTTTTCTTTCTTTTTATTTATTTTAGAGATGAGGTCTCCTATGTTGCCTAAGCTGTCATCAAACTCCTGGGCTCAAGCAATCCTCCAGTCCCAGCCTCCAGAACAGCTGGGATTACAGGTGTGTGTTACCACACTTGGCTGAACGGATTTTCTTTTGGCGACTACAAATTTATAAGATATTTTACACATAAAATTGCATTAGTTATGTCTCAAAAAATGCAAAAAACTTACAGTTGTTCCCACTTCACATCTGAGAAACCAAAGCACAAATACATTGTACTTTGTCCAAAATTGCTTATAAATTACAATTCCAACAAGGCTGACAAAAAGATATTTGGCTTTTTGCATAGTTCAAGAACTCAGTAATATTATTGCTAATTATGCACAAATATTTTACATTAAATTGTACTAATCCATTTTATGTATAGTATGTCTACTAACCTATTTAATAGTTGGTACAATTCTTTTAGAATTGTGTTCCCCAAAATGGTAGTGGGCCTAAGAATTCATAAACCATAATTCCAACGTACATTGCATTTATTCATACACAAATTAGTTTGTCCCTTGCCCAGAATAGATGTCTCAATGCCGCAGTTTGTACTTAATTCAGAAATCAGCAATATTATCTCCAAGTACACTGAGAAAAGAAAGATGATTCAATTACGTAGGTTTTTTTTTTTTTTTTGAGACAGAGTCTGGCTCTGTCTCCCCAAGTAGAGAGCAGCGGCATCAATTTAGCTCACTGCTGGCCTGCGCGGTGGCTCACACCTGTAATCCTAGCACTCTGGGAGGCCGAGGCGGGTGGATTGTTTGAGCTCAGGAGTTCAAAACCAGCCTGAGCAAGAGCGAGACCCCGTCTCTACTAAAAATAGAAAGAAATTAATTGGACAACTAAAAATATATAGAAAAAATTAGCTGGGCATGGTGGCACATGCCTGTAGTCCCAGATACTCAGGAGGCTGAGGCAGAAGAATTGTTTTAACCTAGGAGTTTGAGGTTGCTGTGAGCTAGGATGGCACCACGGCGCTCTAGCTCGGGCAACACAGTGAGACTCTGTCTCAAAAAAAAAAAAAAAAAATAGCTCACTGCAACCTCAAATTCCTGGGCTCAAGCAATCCTCCTGCCTCAGCCTCCCAAGCAGCTGGGACTACAGTGTGTGCCATGACGCCCAGCTAATCTTTCTATTTTTGGTAGAAAAGAGGTGTCTCACTTTTGCTCAAGCTGGTCTTGAACTCCAGAGCTCAAGCAATCCTCCCACCTGAGCCTCCCAGAGTGCTAAGATTACAGGTGAGAGCCACTGCACCTGGCTTCAATCGTATACTTTACATATAAACCTTAACCAGTAAATCTTCATTGGTTATTATCTAAGGGCCAGGGTAAAGAATTGATAAATGAAAGCCCTAACATGATCTCCCAGATGATCTCAATTTAGCTGGTTTCTTTGCTGCATTGGGGCTGGCCCGGTCCACAACCTGCACCTCTTCTCTACCCCTGGGTTCTATTTACTTACGTCCTCTTTCCTTGTATTTCTAGCCTGCAAACACATTATCACCATCATTCTGTGTAAGGATCATCTCTTTTTTTTTTTTTTTTTGAGACAGAGTCTCGCTCTGTTGCCTGGGCTACAGTGCCGTGGCGTCAGCCTAGCCCACAGCAACCTCAAACTCCTGGGCTCAAGCGATCCTTCTGCCTCAGCCTCCAGAGTAGCTGGGACTACAGGCATGGACTACCATGCCTGGCTAATTTTTTCTATTTTTAGTTGTTTGGCCAATTTCTTTCTATTTTTAGTAGAGATGGGGGTGTCGCTCTTGGTCAGGCTGGTCACGAACTCCTGAGCTCAAACGATCCGCCCCCCTTGGGCCTCCCAGAGTGCTAGGATTACAGGTGTGAGCCAACATGATCAGCCAATCACTGCTTCTTTACATAAGAAATTCCTTCACTTCATATGTCTGATCCCTGACAACTTGACAAGGAGGGGTGATCTGAAGAGGGATTTTTCAAACCATTTTTAAGGAGAGAATCTTGAATTTGTTTGGGAGTCTGTAGATTAGGGGCCCACTATTGTGCTATTGGGCAAGTTATCAATTACAAACTTGTAATCTATAAAATGGGGAACAATACTGACTGTAAATTTTAACTTAGAATTTGATATCTAACAAATACTCAATAGACTTTAAAAACTACTGTTACTAGTTGTTCGCAGATGGGAAAGTGCTAGTTATTAATACAGAGAGAAAGCTAAAGTTTTGGCTGGGCACGGTGGCTCACGCCTATAATCCTAGCACTCTGGGAGGCTGAGGCAGAGGATTGCTTGAGGTCAGGAGTTTGAGACCACCTCTGAGCAAGAGGAGACCCCATCTCTACTAAAAAAAATATAAAGAAATGATCTGGACAACTAAAATACATAAAAAATTAGCTGGGCATGGTGGCACTTACCTGTAGTCCCAGCTACTCAGGAGGCCGAGGCAGGAAGATCGCTTGAGCCCAGGAGTTTGAGGTTGCTGTGAGCTAGGCTGATGCCACGGCACTGTAGCCCAGGCAACAGAGCGAGACTCTGTCTCAAAAAAAAAAAAAAAGAAATGTATTTGGTACAAGAAAATGGTTTAGCTTTCTTCAAGTCGCCAGTCTGGTTGCTGAATTCTTATTTTCTTTCTTTTTTATTGTTTTTTTGTGAGGGAGCGGCCAGGGAACTGCAGCTCCCCGGCCTGCCCCCTGGTTGCTGAATTCTATTGTTTCCACAGGTTCCATCTTTAAATCCCCTCACACATACAGTTCAGGAGTTTCTAGTAACTTTTGTTTTATTCTGTAGAATTATCCAGAAGGAGTTTTCCAGTTCCCAAAGTCTCCTGAACTATACCTTGGATAATTATGTTAAACGTGCACAGAAAAGGGCCAGGAATGTTATTAATAATTCAACCATACAATAGTCACCTCATGAATAAAAAAGTACACAATTTTAGTAATCACAAATTGTGGGGGCGGGAACAGAAGTGGGGGAGGAGAGAAGGAGAGGAGACAAACAGTGCCTCAGGGAGGCAGGAAGTGGGAGGAGACTTTTCAAAGAGTAAGCAGTCTTGGGCCAGCGGCCACTTGGGAACATTTTTTTCTTTTTATTCAACTTCCACTTCTCTCTGACTATGGAGAATGCAAGAGGCAAGGAGGTAAGTACGATTTTAGTGGGTTTGTTTTCTATCTTTGTGAGTCTCCTCATGTTTCTCTCTCCCCTGAGCACAAGTTCTTTCTCTTTTTTATTTATTTATTTATTTTTTTTTTTTGAGACAAGAGCCTCCCTCTCTTGCCAGGGACGAGTGCCATGGCGTCAGCCTAGCTCACAGCAACCTCCAACTCCTGGGCTTAAGCGATCCTCCTGCCTCAGCCTCCCGAGTAGCTGGGACTATAGGCATGCGCCACCATGCCCGATTAATTTTTTTTCTATATATATATTTTTAGTTGTCCAGATCATTTATTTCTACTTTTTAGTAGAGACGGGGGTCTCGCTCTTGCTCAGGCTGGTCTCCAACTCCTGACCTTGAGCAATCCACCCGCCTCAGCCTCCCAGGGTGCTAGGATTACAGGCGTGAGCCACCGCTCCCGGCCACAAGTTCCTTCTTTGGGGGAGAAAAATCGGTGCCTTAGAATTTTCTCCTCTTTTTTTTTCCTCTCTCTCTCTTAAAGTACAGCCCTAGACACTAGACACTAGAAACGACTGCAGGCAGGTATATTGTAGTGAGGAGACAAATGAGAATTGGGGTTTCCTGTTTTGATGTTGAAGAGCAGCTTTATGCTGGCGGAAAGAAGAAATTGATCGGGGCTGGAGGGAAACGGTAACAAGGGAAAGGGAGGTGGGGGAACGATTTTAGGAAGAGGTACTTGAGCTGAGGTTGGGAAAGAACGAAACCCCTTCGTGCCCGTTAGACAGGCACAGATCCTAAACCGAAGATGCTGGGTCTGAACTCGTCTCCTTTTCCCTGGGTCCTTAGGGCCAAGACTTATTGACAGCAACGTAGACATAAACTGAAGGAGGAGAGGCTTTGAGACTTGTTCCAGAGGCACTGAACTAGCACACGTGAGCGCTATCGGGGCCTTTGCTAGAACTGGGTCATTTTTAGCCCTCTCAATTTTAAGACTTGTGAGGTCCTGGCTGGTCCCGAGGTAGTGAGTTACCTCACTTGATTGTTCACAGTCAGCAACAGATTGAACTCCTTGTTATATATTATAAAAATGAAAAAAAAAAAAAAAAGACTTGTGAGGTCTCAGAGTGAGTACTTTGTATAAAGGTTATGCAAATGTAAAACTCACATACAAATGTAAAACTGCTATAGAGATGTAGAAATGCCATATATATGTTAATCTATCCCGTAATCCCACCTTCTGGGTATAGAAAAGGATTTACATTTGGGAGAAAATTGACCTAGGATTTAATTTATATCTAACGTGCTCTTAAAGTCCTTAATTATGTTATGTAACCTCCGAGCCTCAGCTTCTGCGTCTGAAAAATAAATTGTCGCCAGATTGCTATGAGGATTAAATGAATGGAAATGAGGAGCGTGCCAAAGCCAATACCTGGTATAAAATAGTGGCTCAATACGTGTTAGTTTTTCTGTATTGAACAACTTAATTCCCACCACTCCTTCATTTCTTTTAATTCAATTAACCAGTATTTATTGAGTGTCTATGATGAAGGGAAAGCAATTCTACCCTTTTGGAGCTTACTATCAAATGGATCATCAGGCATTGTTCAGATCACACAAGCAAATGTAAAATTGCAATTGACAAGTGGTAGAAATGAGGCAGTACTCAGTAGGATTGACTTGGTCTGGAAGGACTAGAAAGGATTCCCAGGTGAAATAACTTTTTTTCTTTTTTTTTTTTAATTTCAGCATATTATGGGGGTACAGATGTTTAGGTTACGTATGTTGCCCTTGCCCCCCTCTCCCTCCAGGTGAAATAACTTTTGAAATGAGACTCTTTATAGGAAGAGTAAAATTTTTAAACTTAAGTAGAAGTGGGGTGGAGGCCTGGGCTGAAGAATGTCACTTCCGGCCAAAGTAACAACTTAGGAAAGGAAAGGAATTATATGACGACCTTGGGCAGGAGAGCAGTGTCGGGTAAGGCTAAAATAGGGAAGAAAAGCCCTGTATGTTACAAGAAATTTTTTCACTTAATGCTAAGAGCAATAAACCACTGAAGGGATGTAAAGGTTTGATAGCATCCCTACCGCAACAGGGTGGGAAAATAATTTATTTGGTAAGGGTCAAGAATGAAGGAATGGGGCCGGGCGCGGTGGCTCACGCCTGTAATCCTAGCACTCTGGGAGGCCGAGGTGGGCGGATCGTTCTGAGCTCAGGAGTTCGAGACCAGCCTGAGCAAGAGCGAGACCCCATCTCTACCAAAAATAGAAATAAAATTAATTGGACAGGTAAAAAAATATATATAGAAAAAAATCAGCCGGGCATGGTGGCGCATGCCTGTGGTCCCAGCTGCTCGGGAGGCTGAGACAGTGGGATTGCTCGAGCCCAGGAGTTTGAGGTTGCTGTGAGCTGGGCTGACGCCACGGCACTCACCCCAGGCAAGAGAGTGAGACTCTGTCTCAAAAAAAAAAAAAAAAAAAGAATGAAGGAATGGAAAAAAAGATCTTCCAGGTGAGAGATGATGGATATGGTAGGTGGCTTAAGGGTGTCTCTTCCTCCAAGGCAGAGCCTATTTTCTTCTACTTATTTCGTTTCTATCTGTATTTTTTCTTTTTTTGTATTTTCAAATTGGCATTCTCCCATTCGTCGTCACTGCTTCCATCTCTTATAAGTGAAACTGGGTATTAAGATGATGCCCAGAGGGGAATTCACACTTCTGGTGGCATGCAGTGATGGTCTTGGTGCCTGAGAAGTGAGTTTTCTTTTTCTTTTTTTTTTTTTTGAGACACAGCCTCACTCTGTTGCCTGAGCTATAGTGCCATGGCATCAGCCTAGCTCACAGCAACCTCAAATTCCTGGGTTCAAGTGCTCCTACTGCCTCAGCATCCCAAGTAGCTGGGACTACAGGCATTCGCGACCATGCCCCGCTAATTTTTTATAAATATATTTTTAGTTGTCCAACTAATTTCTTTCTATTTTTTTAGTAGAGGTGGGGGTCTCGCTGTTGCTCTGGCTGGTCTCGAATGCCTGAGCTCAAGCGATCCACCCACCTGGGCCTCCCAGAGTGCTAGGATTACAGGTGTGGGCCATCGCGCCCAGCTGAGAAGTGAATTTTCTTAAGGCAGGTAGTGTATGTGGTGGTCCTGACACTAGAGGAATCACTGACCAGCTCCTCTATCCCCAGTGGAACTCCACAGAGAAGTCCAGGGAGGAATGTGGACACTCCAAATCTGAACAAGAGCAGGCAGAAACTGGAGAGGATCAGCAGACTGTCAATCAACAAAGCACGGTGTTGCTGGGAACCTCAGCGAAGAAGGGGACCAAACGAAAAATGTCTGCCAAGCATAAGGAAGGTAAGAGGTCTACAAATCCTCAAATCCCGCTTCCTGGGACCTGAGAAGCCTGAGAAATTTCCATCCTATGTTCTGCAAATCCTACACTTCCATCGAAGCCCAGTTTAAATTACCCCTCCCGGAAGACTTCCTTTGGTCGCCTTTTCTCTGACTGATCCCTTTCTATCTCCAAACTCCCACAACCCATTTGGTTCTGATGATCATTTTGCCTTCACTTGCTGCTTGGAGTTAGGCTCTTAATGAGCAATGATGTGGAGACAGATAACTGTAAGTTTGAAGAACCCACCTTGAAACTTCCTATTCTAAAAATTCACCGGGACTATACCTACTTTGATGGGGTGGAGGGGGGGTGGGGGAAGGATGTAATTTACATGAAATGATTAGGTAAAACACCTACACTATGCCTGACAAGTAACCCTAATGGCAACTAGTGGCATTACATACACTCTGTCCCTCCTGGAGGTGTGTTCTGGAAGGCTTCACTGAATGGAGATGGTGTGTGTGAGAAGCGTGGCAGCAGGAAGAACAGAAACACAGTAGAACTAAGGAGACACACCTGCAATGAGACTAGATTGCTGCCCTGACTGGGAGTGGGCTGGTAGAATTATGGGTATTAGCAGTTGTCTGTACATTGGCAGGTGTGCATTTTGTTCTGTGGTGAGAAGTCACCACTGAGTATTTATGATTTCAGGTCTAAGACCTCAGTCATTCCCCTGGGATGGGAGCGCAATCCCTATTGCAACCACCTGGGTCCTGTGGGTTGAGGGACTCACAAGGGGCAAGTGTCCATGAGCAGAGGGTGGTTTTATTAATTGAAATGGTAGAGTTTAGGCCGGGTATGGTGGCTCACACCTGTAATCCTAGCACTTTGGGAAGCCGAGGCAGGCGGATTGCTTGAGCTCTGGAGTTCCGAGACTAGCCTGAGCAAGAGTGAGACCCCCATCTCTGCAAAAAAAAAAAATAGAAAAATTAGCTGGGCATGGTGGCATGCGCCTGTAGTCCCATCTACTCAGGAGGCTGAGGCAGGGGAATCGCTTGAGCCCAGGAGTTTGAGGTTGCAGGGAGCTATGATCATGCCACTGCACTCTACCCAGGACCCTGTCTCCAAAAAAAAAAAAAAGGAAATGATGGAGTTTAGAGGTATTAGATCCTAGGTTTGTGGGGGGTTGGACTATAAGAACTAGAAGTGATTATACTTCTGAAATGCTAAAAAGCTATGCAAAGTTAATTATTACTAATTTTATTCCTTTCTTCGTCAGAGTCCTGCCCAAAGAAGGCAGCAGAACACAGTGACAACCCCAAACCCCGGAAGAAGATACCAATTCCTCCCTTACCGTCTAAACTACCACCAGTCAATCTGCTTCACCGGGACATAGTACGGGCCTGGTGCCAGCAATTAAAGCTGAGCAGCAAAGGCCAGGTGAGGGCCTGGGCTGGAGACCATGCCCCTGGGACAAAACATAAGAACTTCAGTTTGCTTATTAACTCCCTTTTCTCCTATTTTAGAAATTGGACGCATATAGGCGATTGTGTGAGTATGCGTATCCAAATCAAACGGTGAGTCACTTTTTATTTTAGGGAAATTGGCAGAGTGAAAGGTTCAATATTTATCCTAGTTACCTATTCTGATATCAAAAAGCGAGTAAAGGAACTGTCTTAGCCTCTCTTCCCCACCACCCCTAGCTCTAAGAAAGAATAATAACCCTCGTCCCCACTTCTCACCAACTCTGTGCAAAGAGTAATAAAAATGAAGCTGCATTTTAAAAAAAATATTTTTTTAATTGTCAAAAATTATATATTTATCATGTATAGCATATAGTTTTGAAATATTTATACATTGTGGAAGAGCTAAATTGAGCTAATTAACATGCATTACCTTTTTTTTGTGGTGTGAACACTTAAAATCCACTCTCAGGAATTTTCAAGACTATAGTACATTTTTTTTTTTTTTGAGACAGAATCTCACTCTGTTGCCCGGGCTAGAGTGCCGTGGCATCAGCCGAGCTCACAGCAACCTCAAACTCCTGGGCTGAAGTTATCTTCCTGCCTCAGCCTCCCAAGTAGCTGGGACTACAGACATGCACCACCATGCCCTGCTAATTTTTTTTCTGTACGTTTTTAGTTGTCTAGCCTATTTCTTTCTATTTTTAGTAGAGATGGGGTCTCATTCTTGCTCAGGCTGGTCTCAAACTCCTGAGCTCAAACAATCCTCCCGCCTCGGACTCCCAGAGTGCTAGGATTACAGGCGTGAGCCACCACGCCCGGCCTATAGTACATTGTTATTAATGACAGTCACCATGTTGTACAATAGATGCTTGAACCTGTTCCTCTTATCTAACTATGTATCCTTGATCAATACCACCCCAACCCCCCAAAACAACACTTCTGGTAGCATGGTCATCTTTATTATTAACTTTTTTATTTAACCCTATTTGTAGGATATTCCTTGCACAGCCAAGGAGGCCAAGATCCGGGTATCATCACAAAGAAAATCAAATGTGGACAAGAAGAAAATGTCCCTGAAAATTTCAGAACAAAGGATGTGTTGTGAGGGGACTGATCTTCCTGCCGTAGGTCCTCCCCCTGAGGAGGGCTTGCCTGTCCTAGAGTCTGCCTCTCTTCTTGAGGGAGTTAATACGGTTGTTGTGACATCTTCTGCCCCGGAGGCTTTGTTGGCTTCCTGGGCCAGAACTGCAGCAAGGGCCGGGTCATCCACGGAGGCAGTGGAATCTCCACAGGAGAACTGTGGTAAGGCCAATATTAAGAACTTGTTTGAGTCATTAAGAAAATGCATTTAATTGATGTTAGTGTCTGATAAATTTTAGAGTATATCGAAATCACCTGAAGGGCTGGGCCCCACCCACAGGGTTTCTGATTCAAGTCTGGGACAGGACATGAGAGTTTGCTTTTCTAACGATTTCCCAAGCAATGCTAAGGATATTGGTCTGGGGACCACACTTTGAGAACAAATGCTATAAATTATTTATTTATTTATTTTTTTGAGACAGAGTCTCACTCTCTTGCCTGCGCTAGAGTGCTGTGGTGTCAGCCTCTCTCACAGCAACCTCAGACTCCTGGGCTCAAGCGATCCTCCTGCCTCAGCTTCCTGGGTAGCTGGGACTACAGGCACGTGCCACTGTGCCCGGCTAATTTTTTCTATTTTTAGTTGTTTGGCTAATTTCTTTCTATTTACAGTAGAGACAGGGTCTCACTGTTGCTCAGGCTGGTCTCAGACTCCTGAGCTCAAGCAATCCTCCCGCCTCGGCCTCCCAGGGTGCTAGGATTACAGGCGTGAGCCACCGCACCCGGCCGAAATGCTATAAATTATTGACGACATCAAAAGAGGGTAGCAGGCTGTTTGGCTTCATTTCTTTCTCCATTAAGGAATTTGAAGTAAAGGCAAGGTGTAAAATCAACTGCCTGGGTTTGAGCTCCAGATCTTCTGGCATCTGTTAAATGACTGACATTAAGTTGCTTAGCTATACATGATGGTGCACACCTGTAGTCCAGCTCAGGAGCCTGAGGTGGGAGGATGGCTTGAGCCCAGGAGTTCAAGGCTGTCATGGGCTACAATTGCTCCACTGCACTCCATCCAGCCTGGGCGACAGAGCAAGACTCTCAAAATAAAATAATAAAACAAAATAAAAATATAAAATAAAGTAATAAAATATTTAAAATAGTCCCAGTTTGCTCATCCTAAAATGGGTCAATAATATCTATCTCATATGTTGTAGGAATTATAGGAAATAAGTGAAGGAAGACCATAAGCTACTTAACATACTACAATGTCTGTTACGAGTTGTAACCCCTGAACTTATTTCATGAAGTCCTTCTCAGACTACTCTGGGTTAGTCTTTCTACCATCTGCCCACGTGCAGCTGTATCACTTCCAACTAGATTTTTTGTTTCTTTTTAAGTTTTAACAGGAACTGTCTTGCATACTTTTCTAAAGGGCACAGGATAGAGGTTAGTTAGGATTCCAGGGCTCATGTCTTGGAGCTGGCACTTGAGAAAGAGAGAAGAATCAAAAGTGACAGGCCATGAGCAGGTGGTCCAGGTGTGTTTACACTTCTCTTTCTTTCCTTCCCCAGATGTCAGGTGGTGTGTGGTCCATGGGAGAAGTCTCCCTGCAGACACAGATGGTTGGGTTCACCTCCAGTTTCATGCTGGACAAGCCTGGGTTCCCGAAAAGCAGGGAGGGAGAGTGAGTGCACTCTTCTTGCTTCCTGCCTGCAATTTTCCACCCCCACATCTCGAAGACAACATGTTGTGTCCCACGTGCGTTCACAGGTAATTATACTTTTCTGTAAACTAAAAGTGGGCACTTGATTTATAGTTGGAGAAAGGGAAGATACACGCTAATCTTCATTAGCCATGTATTTCAAACATAAGCTGTCAGTAATGAGTTTCAAGAAAATTATTACTTCAGTAAGTTTATCCCCAGGAAAAAGCATTTATGTGTCAGGGTTTAATGCTTCTACTCGGAGACACAGAATTCTGGAGCAACATACATTGTATAGTTACTATATTCAAGGTATATGCATTACACAGAAATAATGACTAGTAAAAAAAAAACCTTTCTTTAAATAGCCAATAGTCTAATGGGGATGACTGATTTAGAAACAGCTAGAAATACCATATGATATCAAAGAAGAGGTTTCTTAAGGGAAGAATTGGCTAGATGGAAACGAGGAGTAAGATGATTTTTCAGCATAAAGAACAGCACCAAGGCTATGAAAGAACTTACAACAAAATGGAAGTTGCAGGTTGTTCAGTGTGACTACAATGTGGCAGTACGTAGGGTGGAAGATAAGCTTCAGTTTGTCATTTATAAAATAAGCAGGATAATACTGATGCGAAGCTATCGTGGAAATTAAATGAGTTGATGTAGACAAAGTTCTTAGCACTGTGTCTTACCCCTAGCAAGTATTCAAATAAAATTGAGATAATTATTCTAGCAAATAGAATTAGTTTGAGCAAATCATGAGATGGAAGTATATAATGTATACAAAAATTTTTGACTCAAATTGAGTATTATTATAGAACTGTCATTAGTTTGACAGCAAATTGCAGTAAGCTTTGAATGTTGGAAGTTTAGAGATTACCCAGTAGCCAACAGTGTTCTTTTGAAAGCTTTTATTAGTTATATGATGTGATCAGTGGAGTATCTTTGCAATCGCTCAACAACCAACTTTAGAAGCACAGTTATGAAGAGAATGGACAGAATGCTACAAAAGGCTTTTCTCTGTAACTGAAGTTCCAAGCCAAACTGAAATAAACACATTAAAGAAAACAATTTGACGTATGAGGAATGGACCTAGGGTGGGGGTAGGGGGCCGATCAATTTGCTGTTCTCTTCTGCATAAACTATACTAGCTAATGGACTGTGATTTCTATTTCTGAACAAAGATGGGAAATGTTTTTATTAAAACATGCCCTCAAAATTGTCAGATCTGGGAGAGGTCTGGGGGAAGAAGACCATTCTGAGGCAGCATTGGACTAAGGATGAGCAGTCCTAGGTCACAGTTCTGTTTCAATAACTTTACACATACCCCTTAACTCTTCTGGGCCTCAGTTTCCACATCTCTAATATGAATACCAAATCGGACCAGAAAGTGTACAAAGGTTAAATATAGTTTTAAAATTAAAAAGTTGCCAGGAATTTTATATGCCTGTATAGGGGGGTTATTTTTAGAGAGAACCCATTGAGGGAACTTATGTGCAGTTTACAGACAGATGCACATATGCAAAATTTTGAAACATTTTCCAGAATCCAGGGAGAGGGACAAGTAGTTTGAAGTCAGGCAGCTCTTCATCGCTGGGTAATGAGCCATCGAAGGACTTTAAGCAATTAAATGGATTGAGGTGTGTACTGCAGAGAAGGGGTGAAGGGTATAAAATCAATTAGAGGCCTAGCAGAGTGGCTTATGTC
>RJWJ010002120.1:0-108427 GCA_004363605.1 Indri indri
CAAAGAATCTGTCACAAGAGCAAACAGACAACCTACAGAATGGGAGAAAATTTTTGCATGTTCCAAATCAGATAAAGGGCTGATAGCTAGAATCTACTTAGAACTCAGGAAAATCAACAAGAAAAAATCAGACAACCCTATCAAAAAGGGGGCAAAGGACATGAACAGAAACTTTTCAAAAGAAGACAGAATAATGGCCAAAAAACATATGAAATAATGCTCAACATCTCTAATCATCAGGGAAATGCAAATCAAAACCACAATGAGATATCACTTATCTCCAGTGAGACTGGCCTTTATCAAAAGGTCCCAAAACAATAAATGTTGGCATGGACACGGAGAGATAGGAATACTTATACACTGCTGGTGGGACTGCAAACTAGTGCAACCTCTGTGGAAAGCAATATGGAGATACCTTAAGGAGATACAAGTAGAATTACCATTCAGTCCAGAAATCCCATTACTGGGCATTTACCCAAAAGATCAAATGACACTCTGTAAGAAAGACATCTGCACCCGAATTTTTACAGCGGCACAATTCACAATTACAAAGATGTGGAAACAACCCAAGTGTCCATCAATCCATGAGTGGATTAATAAAATGTGGTATATGTATACCATGGAGTATTATTCAGCTTTAAGAAACAATGGTGATATAACACCTCTTGAATACTCCTGGATAGAGCTGGAACACATTCTACTAAGTGAAGTATCCCAAGAATGGAAAAACAAGCACCACATGTAGTCACCATCAAATTGGTATTAACTGATCAACACATAAGTGCATGTATAAGAATAACATCTATTGGATATCAGGCAGGGTGGAGGGGGGAGGGGCGAGGAGGGGATGAGTATATGCATACACAAAGAGTGCAATGCGCACCATCCGAGGGATGGACACACCTGAAACTCAGACTTCAGGGGGAGGGGGGCAAGGGCAACATACGTAACCTAAACATCTGTACCCCCATAATATGCTGAAATAAAAAAAAACCACCCAATTATTTAAACATATGTCAACTTAATTCTGCTGACAAACAAGCAAAGAAAAATCTAAAATAAATTCTGCACTTTAATTTCATACCCAGCACTTTCTGACTGTCTATTGTTTTCATTTACATCTTTTTGTACTAGCTATCTCTCAAAAAGTTGTTATAGTTATTATTTTTATAGGGTTGCCTTTTAGTCTTCTTACTGAAGATATAAGTGGTTTATATAACACAATTACAGCAATAGAGTATTCTGTACTTGTGGATACATTATTACCAATGAGTTTTATACCTTCAGATGATTACTTGTTGCTCATTAACATCCTTTTCTTTCATACTGAAAAACTCTTTGAAGAATTTCTTGTAGTACAGGTCTTATGTTGATAAAATCCCTCAGCTTTTGTTCATTGGAGAAAGTCTTTACATCTCCTTCATGTTTGAAGGGTATTTTTGTAGCATATAATATCCTAGGGTTAAGGGGTTTTTTCCTGCAGCACTGTGAATATGTAATGCCACTTTCTCCTGGCCTGTAAGATTTCCACTGTGAAGTCTGCTGCCAGATGTGTTGGAGCTCCTCTATATGTTATTTTTTTTTTCATTTTTCTTGTTTCCCTTGGGAGCTTTTCTTTATCCATTACCTTTATGAGTTTGATTATTAAATGACTTGATCATTAGAGGTAATCTTGTTTGGGTTAAATCTGCTTGGTGTTACAGTATTTATATTTTTCTCTAGGTTTGGAAAGTTCTCTGTTATTATTTCTTTAAAACATTCTACCATAAACTCTCTCCTTCTACCTCCTCTTTAAGGCCAATAACTCTTAGATTGTCCCTTTTGAGGTTATTTTCTAGATCTTTTAGGTGTTCTTCATTCTTTTTTATTCCTTTCTTTTTTCTCTTCTGATGATATTTTCAAATAGCCTGTCTTCAAGATCATTAATTCTTCCTTCTGTTTGATCAATTCTGCTATTGCAAGACTCTGGTGCAATTTTCAGCTTGTCAATTGAATTTTTCAGCTCCAGAATTTCTGTTTCATTTTTTTTTATCATTTTAATCTCTTTGTTTAATTATGCTGATAGGCTTCTCAATTTTTTCTGTGTTTTCTTGAAGTTCATGTAGCTTCTTCAGACCACTATTTTGAATTCTTTGTCTGAAATATCACTTATCTCCATCACTCCAGGATTGGTCACTGGAACATTATTTAGTTCATTTAGTGAGGTCATGTTTTCCTGAATGTTCTTGATGCTTTAGGATATTTGTTGATGTCTAGACATTGAAGATTTAAGTATTTAGTATAGTCTTCTCAGCCTGGGCCTTTTTGTGCCTGTAGCTATTTATTCTAACTTTCTCAGTCTGGGCATTTTTGAACCCATGTTTCCTGAGAAGGCTTTCATATATTCAAGGGGAATTGAGTGCTGTGATCTAAGCCTTTTCTCCCTGAAGCTGCATCAGCACTGGGGGTGACTAAGCCCAATAATGCTGTGACTCTTGTAGAATCCTGGTGGTACCATCTTGGTGGGCTTGGGTAAGATACAGGAAAATTCATGGGGTTAACTGGCAAAGTCTCTCACTCTCTTCCCTAACTATCTGTGCTGGGCTACTGGTATTGGGGGAGGAATGATGTGAGTACTCCCTTGTGGGCACTCCCTCATTGCCACCACAGCTGGGATTTTGCCAGGTCACAGTTGAAGCCAGCCCAGTCTCACCCATGGCCTGTGGTGACTGTTGCCTGGCTATCTGTGATGTTTATTCAAAGCCCCAGGGCTCTTTAGTCAGAAGGTATTGATCCTGACATGATGGGCTTCCTCCCTTCAAGGTATCAGGTTTTCCTTCTGGCCCAGGATAGATCTAGAAATACCATCCAGGAACCAAGGACTGCAATCAAGGAGTTCAGGATTCTGTTTGGTACTTTATTTTACTGTGGCTGAGCTGGTACTCAAGTTGCAAAACAAAGTTATCTGAACTCTTCATTCTTCTTTCCCAAAGTGAAAGAAGATCCCCCTGAGCTGCACTGCCTGGAGTTCGGAGAGGTTCAACATGGGCACTGGTTAGGGCTCTCCTGTTGGCATCTCACTGGGTCACATGCATCCTAAGTCCACTGGCTTAGACCCAGTAGAGCCAAAGGAATTGACCAAGGACTGCAGTATTGTGGGCTGCCTGCCTTATGAATTTATTCTAGGTCCCAAACTGTTTTTTGTCAGCCAGTGGTGGGACTAACTGGAACTTGGGTTTCAGAGCAGAGGATTTTCCTTTGGCCAGGCTTGTCTAAATGCTACCTCCATGGCCACAGGCAGAATTTTACCCTGTGCTGTGTTCCCCTGTGCCCGGGCGGCTCTAAGTTCCAATGCAAAATCCCAGACTCACTTCTCTATCCCTCCCCTGAGTATGCAGATTCTCTTGCCACTTGCTGTGCTGGCATGGCACTGCTGGGTGATGGGGGAGGGATGGCCTAGGCAATGCAAGACTATCTTTTCTACCCACTTCAGTGCTTCTTTCCTTGATCTAATGTTAAAACCAGGTACTGTGATCACTTACCTGATTTTTGGTTCTTCTGAAGGTGCTTCCTTGTGTGGAGAGTTGTTGAATTTGGTGTTTGAGCTGAGGGACATTTGCTGTAGGCTTCTATTCGGCCACCTTTCTCTGCCCTCTCCCTATAACTTTTTTTTTTTTTTTAGATTTTTAAAATTTTTTTATTATTTCAGCACATTATGGGGGTACAAATGTTTAGGTCACATATATTGCCCTTGCCCCATCCAAGTCAAATTTTCAAGCATATCCATCCCCCAGACAGTGCACACTGCACCCATTATGTGTGTATATACCCATCCCCTCCTCCCCCTTCCCCTCTGCCCAACACCAGATGAATGTTATTACTATACATGCACTTAAGTGTTGATCAGTTAACACCAATTTGCTGGTGAATACATGTGGTGCTTGTTTTTCCATTCATGGGACACTTCACTTAGTAGAATGGGTTCCAGCTCCATCCAGGATAATACAAGAGGTGCCAGATCACCATTGTTTCTTGTGGCTGAGTAGAACTCCATGGTATACATATGCCACATTTTATTAATCCACTCATGTATTGATGGTCACTTAGATTGTTTCCATATCTTTGTAATTGTGAATTGTGCTGCTATAAACATTCTAGTGCAGATGTCTTTTTTATAGAATGTCTTTTGTTCTTTTGGGTAGATATCCAGTAATGGGATTGCTGGATCAAATGGTAGTTCTACTTGTATCTCTTTGAGTTATCTCTATATTGCTTTCCACAGAGGATGTACTAGTTTGCAGTCCCACCAGCATCGTATGAGTGTTCCTATCTCTCCGCATCCATGCCCACATTTGCTGTTTTGGGACTTTTTGACAAAAGCCATTCTCACTGGAGTTAAGTGATATCTCATTGTGGTTTTGATTTGCATTTCTCTGATGATTAGAGATGCTGAGCAATTTTTCATGTTTGTTGGCCATTAGTCTGTCTTGTTTTGAAAAGTTTCCATTCATGGCCTTTGCCCACTTTTTAATGGGGTTGTTTGATTTTTCTATTGCAGATTTTCCTGAGTTCTGTATAGATTCTAGTTTTCAGCTCTCTATTGGATGTATAGAATGCAAATATTTTCTCCCATTCTGTAGGTTGTCTATGTGCTCTCATAATTGTTTTCGTGACTGTGCAAAAGCTTTTTAATTTGATCAGGTCGCATTTATTTATTTTTGTTGTTGTCATGATTGCTTTTGGGGTCTTCATAAATTCTTTGCTTAGGCCAAATGTATATAAGAGTTTTTCCAACATTTTCTTCTGGAATTCTTATGGTTTCATGCCTTTGGTTTAAGTCTGTTATCCATGTTGTGCTGGTTTTTGTGAGAGGTGACAGGTGTGCATTTTATTTCAGTCTTCTACATGTGGCTATCCAATTTTCCCAGCACCATTTATTGAATAGGGATTATTTTCCCCAGTGTATGTTGTATTCTCTTGCTGAATTCATCATGTTATCATTATATAATTACCTCCTTGTTATAATTTTTGACTTAAAGACTATTTTACTTGAGGTAATTATAGCTACTTATGTTCACTTTAGATTTCTGTTTGCATGGAATATCTTTTTCCATCCATTCACTTTCATCTATATATGTCTTTATAGGTCAAGTGAATTTCTTTTAGGCAGCATATGGCCAGGTCGTTTTTTGTTTTTTCTTATCCATTTGGCCAGTCTGTACCTTTTAAGTGTGGAGTTTAATCCGTTTACATTCAAGGTTATTATTGATAGGTGAAGATGTATTCCTGTCATTTTGCTCATTGTTTTCTGGTTGTTTTGTATATCCATTATTCTTCTCAACTCTCTTACTGTTTATCATTGTGGTTTGGTGGCTGTCTGTAGTGGTAACATTTGAGACCTTTCTCTTTCTCATTTATACATCTGCTCTACCAGTGAGTTTTATGCATTCCTGTGTTTTCATGATTGTAGATATTGTCCTTTTGCTTCAATGTGTAGGACTCCCTTGAGCATTTCTTGGAAGTCTTGTCTAGTGGTGATGAATTCCCTCAGTTTTGCTTGTCTGGGAAAGACTTTATTTCTCCTTCATTTGTAAAAAAATAGCTTTTTTGGGAATTGTATTCTTATATGGCAGAGTTTTTTTTTTTTTCTTTAAGCACTTTGAATGTATCATCCCATTCTCTTTTGGCCTATTAGTTTTCTGCTAAGATATCCTCTGTTAGTATGATAGAGATTCCCTTATTATGTGACTTGACACTTTTATCTTGCTGTTTTTAGAATGATCTCTTTATGTTTTGACAGTTTGACTATAACAAGCATTAGAGAAGATATTTTTGAGTTGATTCTATTTGTGAATCTTTGAGTTTTCCTATATATGAATGTCTATGTCTCTTGAAAGACTTTAGAAGTCTTCAGATAGTATTTTATTAAATAGGTCTTATATGCTTTTGGCCATCTCTTCTAGAACTTCTAGAATTTGAGTATTTGGGGTCCCATATATTATGTAGGATTTCTTCATTCTTTTTTATTCTTCTTTATGGTTTTTTTGTCTGACATATCTTCAAGTTCAGAAATTCTTCTGCTTGATCTAATCTATTGTTGAAGTTCTCAATTGTATTTTTTATTTCATTCATTGAAATTTTCAGTTCCAGAATTTCTGTTTGTTTTTCATATCTCCTTGTTGAATTTCTCATTCAGATCATGAATTGTTTTCCTAATTTTTATATCGTTTATCTATTTTCTCTCCTATCTCACTGAGTTTTTTAATATAATTATTTTGAATTTTTTCAGGCATTTTGTTTCTTTTTCATTGGGATCTGTTACTGGAGAATTATTGAGTTCCTTTTGAGGTGTCATGTTTCCTTGCTTTCCTTATTTCTGTGTCCTTATGTTGATACCTGTGCATTTGGTGTAACAGTTACTTCTTTTATGAATTGGCTTTCGTAGAAAAAAATTATTTTCCTAAAAATGTACCGTAGTGTTGACTGAATAGGGTGCATTGATTTTGATTCTGGGTGGGTGCAGTAGTGTAGTCTCTGTACAGTTTCTTCAGCTTTAATCATCATCAGTCATGTTTATGAGTTCCTCAGTAGGTAAGACTGCAGTTATTAATGGAGGTTGTGGTGAGGCTTTGCAGAGGATGGGAATGCCAGGTGGGCAGGTTCTCAGGTATCCTTGGTGGTGGCAGTAGATAGGAAAGGCCTATCCTCATGCCACCTTATGGTGCACCCAGGCACCTGCTGTGGTAGGTGGAACACATCAATCCCCAGGCCCCCAGATAGTGTGCTTGGGCACCAGTGGCAGTGGTGGTAGGCAGGGTGGTCCTGTCCTCAGGCCCCTGGATGGTACATGTGGGTGCCAGCACTGGTGGGAAGGGTGAGTTAATCCCCAGGCACCCAGATTATGTGCATGGATGCTAGTGGTGTTGGCGACAGGTGGGGACCCCTGCCTTCAGGCACCCAGATGGTGCACACAGGTGCTGGTCACAGCAGGTGGGACCAGTCAATCCCCATCTCTGTACTACATACATTGGCACCAATGTCAGGTAGAGCAGGTCCTAGTTATAGCTTTTATAATATTAGTTGAATTAAAGACATACTCAAATTAATATTCAGCTTGAAAGCATTCATACACATACCAACTACAAGCAGTGGTATGTGTTTCACACCTTAGGAGCCACTGAACCACATAATTCTGTAATTGTATCCCTTGCCCAAGGTCACATAGCTAGTGGCAAAACTAATACTAAAATCCGGGTCTCCTGGCCTCCTGTCCAGAATGTGCCCAACTAGATTGGGCTATAACCCCATGAATACCTATCCAAAAGAGAAATGGATGGATAGAAGTATACTAAGGAACCAGATGGAAAAAAATAGGAAAGCCTAGTGTATGTGTGTGTGTATACACACACACACACACACACACACACACACACATATGTATATATCAGTGAAGATATTATTAGGTCAACACAAATATATGTGAGATACAGAAAATAGGTGGTGGACCATGAGGGGCTATTGGCTGAGTAAGGTGATTCATGTTCTATTCCAGAGGTTTTTGATGCCAGATGACTAAGGTAGCAACATCAGCTTTCATGTCTAGCTCCAGGAAATTCTCCCTCTGTATTTTATCTCTGGGTCCTGCCACATATTAATAGTATAGCTTATGCCTGATCATTTAGCTTAAGACTGTTGTTCACTTGTCACACCCTATGCATAGACCTGATCAGCATGCATAAACTCCCAAAAGAATGCATTTCTGAACTGTCCATTTTATCCATTAATGTACTGAGTATAAACCTGGGAGTCAAAAGTTTCTGAATCCTCATCTTTGTTCCCCTACGGATTCAGATTTAGAAAAACAAGTGCTTTCAATAAGTTTCCAGAATAAACATTTACCTTGGTTCAATTCAGGAATAGACTCACCATTAAGGCCTATTTTTACATGCAAAAGAGTGAATATGTTGGCATTCATACAGAATGGACACCCTTTAATGAGTCCTTTCAATAGATCAGCTCAGCAGAAACACTGGTTCTTAACCAACTCCTTTTCAAAACCTACCTTGTATAAGTCTTTCTCCTGAGCTAAGTGACTGCATATTTATGATCTAGTTTTAATGGGTGCTGTTGATTTCATCAGAGCTTTGGAGCACTATACTGGGCTCTGCTGAGGAAATTCCACTGCAGTAGTCATGGATCCAGCATAGTAAATCTTTGCTTTGCCATAGTTGTCAGGAAAGCCAAAGAAGTATCTGCTCTTTACTAATTTATCTAAAGCACTTTGGAAAAATTAGGGTCAAGGCATGACTATCTTGCTAAATCACATTATATCACCACAACTACCACTCATACACTCACACATTTTCTTCCTAAAATTGACACTTCTATTAATAATTTGAGGAAGTGGTGGCTATAAAAATTTTGGATACCGATAGCTCTGACAGTGCTGTAGGCAGCCCTCATTAATCTTTCAGGTTTTCATTGTGCTTAAAATACAGTGAAAATACGTTGTCTCTCTTTCAAGGTCTCAGGATTAGGTCAGTGATTCACAATCTGTGGTAATCTCCTCTCCACCAGCAGCATCAGAATCACTTGGAAATTTGTTAGAAATGCTAATTTTCTGTCCCCACCCATAACTACTAAATCAGAAACTATGGAAATGAGGCCCAGCAGTCTGTATTTTAACAAGCTTTATAGTCATTTCCATTCATCTCATTTCATCCAGTGGAGAACATCTAATTGTGATTCAAATAGGACTGTCACCTCAGTACTCTTGCTTCCATCAGGGTGGTTTCCTCATAGTCTTATACATGTCCTTTTGTCTGCCTTCAAGTTTTTTGCTCATGCTATGCACCTTTTCCTATCCCTCCCTAATTTTATCATTACTTCCCCTATATCTATCCAACTCCTACCCATGCTTAATATGTAGTTACTTCCCTTCATGAAGTCTTCTCTAATGATCCTACATTGAGCTTTCCCATCACTTCATTCCAACTCTTATTTATTGTGGTCAAGGCTTAATTAACCTTTTAATTATTTGCTGTCTGATTCAAACAGTCTGTATGTCTGTCTCATTTTCTCCAATTTGGTCATAAGGAATGGGACCAAGATTTTCTTTCTTCTCAAACCCTAAGACGGTGTGGAGCCTATAAAGGGTGAATGGATTTAATCCACTCTGACCACTCTGATAATGACCTAGTGATTTCTGCTTAAGAAATGTAGTAAAAGGTAAAAAGGTTACAGATGAAGTGTTTCTTGATTACGTTTACCTGCAGTAGAAGTGAGAAAGTATATAGTTGAGGAGGAGGGTACACATTTCAGTGTAACACTTCCCATACCTCAGTACTGTCTAGATCGAGGGCAGATTATGAGGAAAAGAAGAATTCAGAGGGTAGAATGGAGCAGACCTGTCTGTCTACCTGACTACAAGAAATTGAGTATGACTCTTGTTCCATGGAATCCCTCCTTAACACTTTGGGGCTGATTCAAACTGTCCCTAGTTAGCAACAACTGTTTTTAATTAATAAGTGTCTGGAAAGTTATGAAATGGAAATAAACACCCAGTTCCACAACTGTGGAAGTTCTTGCCCACTCAGGAAAAAAATGAGCATATATAGATTTGGTTTCTATGAGGAATCATCTCTGAGAAGAAGCAGGACTAGAAGTCAATAAACGCTTGGTCAATTGAATGTAGGCCAAACATCAAAGACACCAAAATTAAAGGTAAGCACAATCAGACTTTAGAATTTTCCTCTTAGAGTCCCATCTTGTCTCACTAAATGTGTAGCTCAGATCACAAGCCAATGCTGGCAAAATCTTGGAGGTTCCACAGATACAGTTTAGAGGCAGAAGTTTGTCTTCACATGAAAAGGGAAATTCTCTTACTCTCTGGAATCCCTGGGTGCTCTTTGAGGACCAAGAAGATATCAGAACCACAGAATCCCAATTTCAGGAGAATTAAAGTGCCTTCTGTTTTTTTCTTTTTCCAGGCAATTAGTACTTCCTAAAGTTAATAGAGAGTAAATTAGAATAAATGAAAACATTTTGGAAGCCAAGTCTTCATGGTAGAAAACTATGTGGATGATAAGTAAAAATGTTAAAAGTTAACAGACTTTGGGTATTATGAGTTGCTTTTCTGATTTTTTTAATTGACCTAGTAGTATATGTGTAAATTAATAGTTCAACTAATTTTTTTTCCGTTATTAGGCCAGTTGCTTGGCCAAATTGATCATTTAACAAGAGGGGTAAGACCAAAGACACATATATTATGTTTGGTTCTGTCTCTTGTCATAAACAGAGGACAAGAACCACATTGTTAATGTTTAAGAAAGTCTATATTTAAAAAAGGAGAAAGCTTCTTAAAGATGAAGCACTCATGGGTAATTGGTACCCACAATTTCATAAAAGTATTGACTCAAAACACGCTCGTGAAGTGTAATAAAGTTTCTCCTGGGGACCCTTAAATCTTAGTCACTTAAAATGGAATCTGGGATCTGGTTCTTTTATTAGTTAATATTTATTATTATACCTCTATTAGCTAATATTTACTGTACTCTATGATTTATTGAGATTAATAATTCAATTCTCACAGTAATCCCTTGAAATAGATATTAACATCTTCATTTTACAGATGAAGAAACTGAGTATCAAAGAGTTTGAATGATTTGCCTCTTTGCATAACTAAGAGGTGAATTAGGAATTCTAGTCCAAACAATCTGATTCCAGAATACATAGTCTTAACTCTTATTTTATCCTGATTCATCTTATAACCCCATTCCTTCTACCATAATCCATTCATACCTACTAATGCAGAATTGTAGTTTGGAATAATTAAGAAGATGGGCTTTGGGGTCAGACAGACCTGAATTTGAATCCTAGCTTTACTACTTAATAGCTGCATGACCTTAGGAATTTTACTTAACTGTTCTGATCCTTCATTTTTGTCCTTCTATAAAATAAGCCTAATAACAACTACTTGACAGGATTGTTGTAAGAATTAAATTGACATGATGTCGCATACCTTGTACACAGAAGATGCTCAGTTCATTATCGTTTTTCTCGAGGCAGCTTCCTAAGTAGCTACCCATTGGTCCCCAGAGATAACCTGTAGATAGAGGGAAAACCTCTATGCTTTCCCACTCTTACTCTCACTACTATCCAAAATTGCTCAACTAGGTCTGTACTTCTGTGGCCACCCAGCCTGGTAACACCTTGTGTCCATGCTCATATTCGTGTTCAAGCTCCAGAATTGTTCTTGCTTTCTCCCAAACTTCAAGTCATGCATTTGTGTACCCCATTAAATGACAATGGCTATAAATATATTAGTCTTCCCGAGTTTGATATTTATTTGAGTTTTACTAGGTCCACCTAAAGACACATCTCATTGTTCAAGGGATGGCATGTATTTTTGCCTGCCAAGGACCATGGATCAGGATATCATTATAAGTAAAATAAAAAAGGGTACAAAAATAGGACTCACTAGAATACCTTCACTATGACAGATCTGGAGGAAGCATTACAGGTGTTCTAATCCAAATACCTCAGAGAATGGAAGAGAATTTCCTAATATCATACAATGTTATAACCAAAATTAAAGGTTAGATCTCTGAATCCTAGTCAAATTATCTTTCCAAAATCCCACATTGTTTCAAAATATTTGGATTTGTTTTCTTTAAAGGACAAAGTAAAACACTCTTTTTACCCATATGTAAAAATAAGAACAGAGAAAAATAAAATTCTAATCAACAAATACTATAGACAATAAAAGGTCAATCTCAAATCTCTGTTACTGAGACAACTAGCAAATCCTGACTTAACTGGTTCTCTTGCAACCTCATCAAAGAGTGGCCCTGGTTCTCCCACGCTCCCCACATCCCCAGGGATGGCATTGCAATTCTCTTCACTTCCATTGCCATTTCCAGACCAAAACTTTCTCTTTATCATGTACCAAAATCTTTGTCTTTTGAGACACACACCATCTAGCTATATCATCCTTCCGCTCCATTTTGGTGCTATCTGTTGACCACTGTCCCACTCTTTTCATCAGGACTCTAGCTCCAAGCTGCTTTACCACTTCAAATCCTGATATCATTTAGAGAGACTTCTACGTCCCTTTGTATATTCTATCTACTACTTTAGCCTGATGGTTCCTTAACCTTTTTAACTACAGTGAATTTTTTTTTACAAGCTCTGCTTTAGCCACATACTCCTCTGGCCACATCTGAATATTGCCTTGATGCAAAACTGCTGTAAAAACAGAAATTCAGACATCTCACTAATGGACCCCAAAGCAATGTACCTCCAGATCTCTCATTCCTTTTTCTGACAATGCTTATCCTCTAACCTATAGTCATTCAACCCCTCTCTTCATCTCAGTGCACAACTCGTCTCTCGCTTAACTTCCTTCTATCTCATCTGGACACTATGGTCCTTACCTCCACTTCTCTTTTCCCAGGGCTGTCAACAACTTTTTCCTTTTATCACTGAATCACATCTTCCCTGCTAAATCCCAGTCCTGAAGCAATCTAAGCACTTTCCTTCTCTGCTGTTGTATCCAAGCAACCGAGTGCTACAAAAGGAGAAAACTGCACAACCATGTAGAGAAAGACCACCACAAATCCCATCTAACAGGGCTTCAGTGCAGCTTAAAGATTCTTCTCATCAACAGCTTTTCCCATTATTCTCAGGAACAATTCCAAACCTCAGTTCTGAATCCTCACCACAACTTCCCCCTTCCTTTAAGTAGATTGCATCATATCCTACTTATTCGAGAAAAATCAGTAGGAACTTCCATGACTTTCTGCCTCAAATTCTACACATTTACCTGCATATGTAGCTATCCTTAAATCCTTTCCTCCTGGCATCTCAGTGGAAAGAATATTCCTTCTCCTATTCAATGCTTACTTCATTCTCTCCTGCTTCTTCCATGGCCTTGGTCTTCCCTCCCACTGTCTCTTTCTCTTTAGCATATGAATTTGTTCAAATATCTCCACCTTAAAAACAACTACAACAAATCAACATCAATAATTCCCTGGGCTCTAATTTCCCCTCTAATTTTCTCTATCCTTACCTTCTTTTAAAGGTAACTTTATTTTTAAAAAAATAGGCTCTCTCCACATCCTCAAAACCAATTCACTCCTTAATGTACAGTAATTTGGCTTCTATTGCAACTGCTACTACCACAAATGCCACTGATGACTTCCTCGTTTCTAGGGTCATTGGGACATTTTAATTATGAGCGTACTTAACCTGTCTGGCCATTTACAACTAATTAAAACATGCCCATCTTCTTGTGAAACTCTCTCTTTACATCTCTCTAGCTACTAGTTTCTTTCATGGGCTCCTCCTCCTATGGTGTACTCCATAGTTTCATCTTTGAGTCATTTTTCAATCAATATATTCTCATTTGATAAATATCCTATCCAAGGTTTTTCTTATGAGCACCAGATCCATATTTTCAACTGCATATGAAACATCTTCACCTGAAGAGGCAACAAGCACCTCCATCTTAAAATTTCCAAATGTGATTTTTCCCATACTTTATCTCAAACTCAATCCTCCTTTTCCAATATTTCCTGTCTTCGTATTAGCACAATCATAAACTCAATCACCCAAGTTGGAAATCTTGGTATCATTCTGATCAACTCCCCCATTTTCTTCTAATTGGTTATAATCTAATGGGTTATAAAGAGAACTAATTTGTTCCCTCTTCTTCATTCCCATTACTTTTAAGTGAAGACCTCTGCATTTGTCATCTGGACTAACAATAGCTCCCTAAATGTTCTGTTCACCTTACTTCTCCCCTTCCTACTCTATTCTCCATGGAGTGTTCAAAGTAATCTTTCTAAAGCCTAAAAATGATCATGTCATTTAACTGCTCAAAATCTGTCAGTGTCTGTGGGTCATTGCAGAGTAACTTGACACATCTTAGTGTGGAATGCAAAGTCTGTGTACTAGTTTTATCCATATGTCTATTTCTCAGAACTTGCAGACCTTTATATGCACTCGGGAAGTTCTTGAATTGTTTTCTTAAAAGAAGACATAATCATTTCACCAAATGTATTCCTTTCAAAGGACATCAATAATGGGAAGATGCCAGATTTTCCAGGTCGACATGTGATCCATTTCATCATTCATGGATCCCAAAGTCAAGGACACAAAATCATCTTAATTTTTTTAGCAGGTGAATGAATAGAAGCAAGACGCTAAGCCTCAGGGATGAAAGTGAGACACATTTCATGCTTCTAGCATTGTTTGTCTTTGAAGATATGTGTAAAAATATTATGGTGAGATCTCTGGCACTTTTTCTTCTCTGAGGGATGTGAAGGTTAGCACTAAGAAAGCTGAACTTAAGACAACATAGATTTGATCTAAACTACGTTAAGAAGGCAGTGACTATTTGGAATGCACTGAATTTTGGAAATTAGTGTTGATGAATAAGACATTCTTCTTCTAGAAACACAAAGGAAGAGGACTGACATTACAGTCATATATACCTGAGTTTGAATCTTGGCAGCTGCTCACTAGCTGTGTGACCTTACACAAGTTATTTAACCACTCTGAACTGGAATTATCTGCAATATGGAGATAATATACTGTTTTCATCACAGTATTGTTATAATAATTAGAAGATGAAACCATATGTGTAAGGAACTACCTGACACATAGTACAGATCCAAAAAGATTCCCATACCTTCACTATTATATTATCTTAAACTTGACTACTATCTTCAATGACTTTTGTAAATCTGTAGAAACGAGGAAATGAAGATATCATGGAGAAACAGTATATGATTGCATTGAAAGAGCTAAGGACTATAGGCCTGATATAAACTTATCAGAAACATTTTTAAGATACTAAGGGAGCAAATCCACTGTTCAGCACATTTTAAGTCTCTCACAAATTCTTTTTTAATGGAAAAAAAGGGATAGGGGGAGGGAAGAAGCAAGGGACCAGCCTAATAAAACAGCCCCAGGTAGGTAGGCCATCAGTGAGCAGAATATTTTACATTGTTTCTTAACAGTGCCCACATTCTCACCTTCTGAGATCTGACTATACCTCCACACTCCCAACACTGTCTCCCTCTCTGAATTATGCCTTCCAGGACCTTCTTGTTAGGTTATTTGCCCTGTTATCTGCCCTGCAAACCTACCAATTTCCTTGCCTTTTAGAGCAAAACCAGGCTCACCTCTGACTTCTATTTCTGTCCAGTTCTGGTGCCTCCTAAGGCAATAACTGTGAGCATGACACAGCAGTGAAATAACTACTTTTTCTTTTTAAATTTACCCTTAATCCATGCTCACCATTTGGGTCACTGTTATTAAACAACTGAAACACATAAAAGAATATGAATGATAGATCAATGATAGATGATAGGTAGATAGATAGATAGAGTTTAATGGGATGAAATGGAAATACAGGAGTGTATCTGGGAAAAGTATGTCCCCCAAAGCTTTTAGGCATAAGCCTTTGTAAGCCATGCCTGGATGGTAGATTTGTTGAACCACAGATTGTTCCAGTCAGATTGGAATTGGTAGGCATTACCAGCGGTACACAGAAACTGTGGATGTTCTAACAGCCACAGTGCCAGAGATGGAGGTCTTAGCAAATTTTGACATTCGGCCTCCCATTTCTACCTTCTATTTCCTCACCAGGCAACACCCAACCACAAACAACTAGTGTGGTCATCAAGTTTAGCTTCTCTAGGCTGTGGTCCCTAGAATATCAAGCCTATTCTCATTGTAGAGTAATTTGGTCTCCATATTCATACCACTGGGTGCTGGCATGTTTGGGAAAAGATTGTCAAGGCAACTTGGGATGGGGAAGAGGAAAGAAACTGAACAGAGCAACACATTAAAATCATCAAACAGAGCTACCCACCCAAAGAGCAGCAGAGGAACCTCCATTTCCAAATTGTCTTCTGCATGCCCGTGTGATGTGTTTCTGAGAGGTAAGCCTTGGTCTCTACAAAACATAAATTGGGAAATAAAGGAAACAAATGAAACTAATTTTCCTTGTGGACAAGCAACAAGACTCTCTTGTCCTAGGCCTCCTTGTGGGCTTTACATCCCATTTCAGAAGGGTTCTAGTAGAAGTGAACAACTTCAAAGAAAATGTTGTTGGATCCTTTAGCTTTGGCATGTTGAATGATGTGCTCCTAACTTCATTCCTCATTTTCTTTTTTGTCAATGTTTGATATTATTGGCCCATCTTTCCTGAATGCTCTCCTTCCATGGCACCCATAGTGTCATCCTTACCAGGATTACCTTTTACCTTTCTGGTCACTGAAACTCTCTTTTGAAGCTCCTCTTTCTCTACCTGTTCCTTGAATGATGGCATTTCTTGGGGTTCTATCCCTGTCCTGCTCCCCTTTTTCACTCCAAATAATTTCTGAGGATAATCTTGTCCATTCTCATGGATTCATCTACCATCATTCTATGGTTTGATTTCAATTTCTCCAATCCAGAACTCTTTCCCAAGATTTAAATGACCATACATAACTGCCTAGTGGACACCCTTGTTTGGAAGTTCCAAATGCATCTCAAATTCAACATATCCAAAACACTCCCTGTCCCTCACACATCATATCCAACAACCAAATCTGGCAGTAAATATTAAACAAAGGTATTCATCTATCTAATAACTGGGCTTTATCCAAATATTGGTTTACAAGTACTTCTATTAAGTATTGATTGCCTCAACCCAGCTTAATTATAAGTTATCATTCGAGTATCTATTATGTACCAGGAGCTGTGCTAGGTACTTTACATTGATCCCCTCATTTGATCCTCACAACAACCCTGAAAAGTAAATCCATTTTACAGATGAAGAAAATGGAGTCCAGAGAGGACTTTTGGCAGAGTACCCTCTAAACATTTAATCTTCCTAAACCTGAAGTCAAAGGGATACCTAAAGTCAAAGTCAAATAGTTTCTGGAATCAGATAAATCTTGATCCGAATGCTAGTGTGGACACAGAATTATCTGCGTGATCTTAAAAAAGAAATTGAGCTCTCGGGACTTCTAGAAGCCCAGAGTGAAGAAGAAATTCTTGATTATCTTTGCTTCTTGCTCCTCAGGCTTCTAGAAGTCCTACTCACCTTGACATTAACACAGAGGCAGTAGCCTTGCTAGCAGGTTGCCATTCTCTTTAGAAAATGCCTTTGCATTTTTTACCCAAAGTTTACCTTTCAAATTCAGATGCCACTTGGCAGCTTCCTCCAGGAGTCCCTTTGAAGAGCCACTAAAAGAAGGAAAAAAGGAAAGGGGAAGAGGGACCTTTTCAAGGTACAAAATCACAGTGCTTCCTTATTTTCCCCTCCCTAACTTCCGCGGCACCTCTGGAGATGGTGCTGTGGCCTAATCAAAGTTACCTAAGGCCTAAGCACCATGCTCCAAGGAAGTCTGAAGCACACTCAGCCTCCCTAGCATCTCTAGGGAAGCAGCTCTAACACCACACCAAGTTAGTGCTGAAAAGGGCCTTGAAAATTTCCTAGTCCATTCCTATCCTTTGAGCCATAAGGAAACTTGGACCCAGAAATGGGAAGGGATTTGTTCAAGGTCATACAACTACCTAGGAGCAAATTTTATACCAGAATCTAATTTTATTGACTCATATTCAATGCAAGCTTATATAACTACCAGGTTTGGGGTGGCACTAACTTATCTCTGATCATTGCAACAGTAATACAAGGTAGATATTAATGTAATCCAGAAGAGTCAAATAATTTGCCAAAAGCTGCTACTATGTGAAAAAGTTGAGGTTTGAAATCAGGTCTGTCTGCTTATGAGATGGGTTCTTTTCCCACTGTGCTTTGTTGCCTCTCACCTGGTGGTGAATTAGTCAATGCAACTGCTCAGCAAATAGTAGTTTTTCAAGCCAAGTAATCTGCTCTGGCTGTTGTTTCACCCAGAGAGAAGGTGATTGTCCCTTTCTGAAATCCTGCAGAAACACCCTTTGTGCTGAATGCTTCCTTTCACCAGATCAATAAAGCTCCCTCTCATAAGCCATCGCCTGGGCCCTGGGAACAATTCTGATGATAGAGTGAATTTCTCACCACAGAAGCCTTCCTTACCAAGAGATTTAACATATAGGAGAAGTGTCTGTAACTTGCAAGAAAATGCATACACTATTGACAGTTTATGATACAAATTCCACAGGCTAATGACAACATTTCAGGAGCTTTTTGGAAACACTTGGCAGTTACATTACTTGTGGGGAAAAACAAAGGGATGAAAAGGTGATGCAGGGACTACTCAAGCTTTTTTTTTTTTTTTCTTTCACCATTCCATGCTCCATTCCTGTGCCTGTGTTTGACTGGGTCTTCTCCTTTGACCACTCAAATGGAAGGAGTGTGTCTCCACAAATAGAACTATACAGACACTTGCTTCTCATGAAGCACGAATTTGCAGCCATTGTTTTTCCTTCTTATTCAGGCAAACAATGGACAAACATGAGGCAAACCTGAGGCAAATATGAACTATTTACACAGGAGGAGGGAATTCAGTAACAGAGTTTGGAGAGCGTGAAAACAACTGTTGCCTTCCACAGGCCTTGCGCATTTATGAAGGTACCCGTACGTGGTTCATAAAGCTGCCTCCAGGAAAAAGTATAACTAGGAAGTTTTCAGAGATTCAGCCCTCAATGTCCTCTCCACTCCTCCCTCCTCACAACCCCAGCTGCACAGTGACATTTAGAAACAACCTCCCACTCCCACCAGAACATACATACTCACTGACACTTTGGATTACTTGCTGACGTAGCAGCCCAATCTCACGCTGCAGGAGCCTAGGAGTGCTCTGCTCCTTCTGAGAGCTGCTTCCCTTCCAGCTCCAAGGTCAGAGGAAGGGCAGGTTCATATTTCATGGGTCTTGCAATCTGAATGGCAGTAGATACATAGTGAAAGTATGTCACTCACAGTCTTAATGCCATAGCTATAGGATCTCAAGAAGCAAAAAGGCTTGCTCCTGGGCACTGCTGAGAACTGTCTGAATCCTGGGATAAAAAGGAGGGAGTCCATCATAAGGAGGCAACCATGGCCCCCTTCAGAGTAGGAGCAGGAGAAAAGACAAATGTGGGCTCAAAATATACCCAAGAATGCCTGGGCTTTGGAAGAAGACACAGTGAGTGAGTGTCTGTATCAAGTGTTCAAGCTATTAATATTATGTACTAACTATGTGACTTAGGCAAGTAATTTAACTTTTATTGTTTTTTTTTAACCTAAGGAAACTCAGTTTCTTTAACTATAAAATTAGAAAAATAATATCTACTTTGCAATGTTGTTTTAAGGAAGTGTGGTAAATGTGGTAAGGTATATGACAATTTCTATCAACGAATTTAATGTATGCTAGCTTATTTCTCTTTGAATATACAGACTTGTATGAATTCAATTTGTTTAGCAATCACCAAAGTGTAGTGGATAGATTATGAACTTTGAAGTAATATAAAACCAGCTTTGAAGTCTACCTCCACCCCTTTTGGAGACATTCAAGCTGGGATGGAATTCTAACTCCATACCTCTCTAACCTTGGTTTGGTCATCTTTAAAAATATGATTATACCAGTACCACAGAGTAGTTGTAAGGTAGGATTAAGTGAGATAATGTACAGTAAAGTCTAAGTACAGTTCTGGGCACATAATAGGCACTCAATAAATATTAACCCCTCTTCCTTTCTCATCCTCCAAAGCCTATGGCCGTCTGAATGATTGGTCAAAATAGATTGGGCCCTTGTAAAAGGCACTAGATAGTCTGTACATCCTAAAAATAATGTATTTTGTGCTTTATGTGTAAAAATATTCCAAAGAGTCAATCCTAAGTCATGCAAGTTCACTCCATTTATTTCTGTGTTCCATAGTCCATGTCTACAGTATCCCCAGAGCATTATTCATCTTTCAGGGAACAGGACCACCAGCCCTCCCTCTACTACAGTGGATTACTCACATCTATCAGATCACTCCCTTTCCTTGTGATCCTATAGCTATGGCAATCATACATCTCCGTTTCTCTCAGAATAGATCCAACTTAAAGTATTTTATCCTATGTCCCCATAAATCACTGAAAAGTCCTGGCAATTACAATACTTTATCTTTCAAAATCTGTCTCCTTCCTCTGTCACTCACATCCAGAAGTAGTATAAAAGTCATTTGATAGGACTTAGGACCTGATTGTTGATTCAGAAATTATGGCCACTGTACCCAGATTTCTTTGAAGTATGTGCCACACAATGTAACACTTTCCCACTCATCATTTCACACAACAAGCATTTATTGAGCACCCACTATTTGCCAGGTAAGTGGTGCCACATGTGTAAATGTGTTATACAGGAGAAGCATATGCAGAAGACAAATTATAATATGAGATGACAGAGAGGAAAATGGAATTATATAGAAGGTGTTATGGTAGCCAAGAGTAGAGAACTAGTTTTGCCTGAGGATAATAAGGAAGACTTAACTAGAGGAAAGGACATTTGGACTTGGGCTTAAATGGTAAATATAAATATTAGATAAATGATAAATATCTGCAATTTTTTTTAAATAGATACTGTTGGGGAGTGGTGTTGGGAGGTATTCCATTCAATAATTGACTTCCATTTTGACAGCTCATATAATATTTCACATAATACTTCAGTTTCTGTAGAAATCTATGAAAAATAAATTTCCCCATTATAATAAACCTACCCTCACACTTTTCTGTCACAAAAAATGAACTTATAATACCTAACGTTTGTGCTCATCTGGTAGCAGAAATTGTACTCCTATTAGTAACGGCCCTTTTCAAACCTACTCACAAAGCATGAGTTTTAAGAAAGACATACAGTATATACATGCCCACACATAGACATGCATATATCTGTAACATATGATGTGTAAGTCTATGAATATGTGCACATACTAAACACATACACACACACGCACACACACACACACTCAGTAAGCTCTATGTGCAGAAAAATAATTGGCAGCCAGAACTGCTTGAATACAGGGTTTGAGTTAGGGCTTAAAAAACATAGAAGTTGATTGTTAAAATACTGGTTTGAGTTTTTAAAAATTAGATAAAGACAATTACATTCATTAAAACAGTTTTGATGCCTTTGAACTATGTGACTTTATAAAAAGTATTAATTTCATTGCTTTTTAACTCACTGTCTGTTAATTCAATAAAGATGGCCATTTTTATTAGCCTTAATTGCCATGCCCTATTTTTTAAGTTAGTACAAAGATTTCTTCATTTGCCTTTTTTTTAATTCTATAGCCTCAGCCCCAGCTTGCTGCCTCGCAAAGGCATGCCATTTGTCACAGAGGGCCAGGCAAGCCAGAGTGAACAGTTCATTGAAATCCATCTCGGCTTGTGAGAACAGCTAATCCCCAGGCATGCCTTGCTTTAGAGGGAGGTGTGTCAGACACTCCCTATATTAAGGCTTAAACATGAAGCCAAAAACGCCCCAGAACAAACCAAATCTGTGAACAGAAACGTAACTGCAAGTGTTTTAGCAGGGAACAGACTGGTAAATTAACACTGGAATAAGAAGTCATCATGACCAACCAGATACCACTGTTGGTTTTGCAATTTTCATCTTTCTGTTCTTGAGATGAGTCTCAGAGAAAGTTGGGGTACTTTGGTCAGCAACTAGGTAACTCCTGGTCAGTATTCAAAAGCCAAGCACCTTCGCCAGTCTGCAGAGACAGCCAATATGTAAGGTGAGAAAAAGCTCCCAAAATACATCCAGCTCTGCTTAACCAAGGGGGAATTTGTCTGTCCTTCAAGCCCTGGCCAACTCACAATTCACCTTTGTTAGGAAACAGGCAACTATACATTTTCCATATACATTCCAACTAGCCACTACTCATTTGCATCTCCTCCTCCAAACCCAGCCATCCCAGTTCCTCTGAGGTTAGCTGACCAGCAGCTGAGAAGAAATCTTTTCTCTATGAATGTATAATTGGTCATTGATGAACAAACAGGCACTCACTCAGTCTACCTGATCTAGGAAAAAAATCCTTGACCATCATCCCAGATGTCCATGTTGGTCAACACAATCTCCATATAATTTATAAGGTATTAAATATCAAAAATAATGGATCTTTTCAGTTAGCATCTTGGCAGATGATGATAGCAGCACATTTTATTTGAGAAGCCAACACAGACTTCTTCCAGTAAAATTACAAACAAAAAACTGTGAGCATTGGCCCCAGATCCTCCTAGAAAAAGGCTACCATTATACTCTATTACAGTTAAAGCTATGTATGTACCTCCTGGATGCCATCCAATCACATAGCACTTTTCCCTCCCTTCTTGCTCACTTTTACTTTTTTTTTCTTTTTTCATAAAAATGTGTTCTCTCAATGGCTAGACAGTGGTTTCTAGTAAAGAAATAGACTGCAAATCAACCAGGGGAATGTGTGCTGAAAGAAATGGAGATTTTTCAGAATTACCAGTAATAAGATATTTCTCTGTGGTCGACTTTATGTGCTATGTGACATGCCATATGGTCTGAAGACTCCAGTCTAATGTAAAACTTAGAAGGGCCAAGAAGTGCCAGAGAGCACAAATTAAATGAGGAGAAACTGCAAAAGGTAAAGTAGAGTTATTTAGTTGAGACCCGAATACAGCTTAAGAGTTTTAAATATGCTCAAGATTTGTCTTCTTTCTTTGAGCTCTTCTTTGAACATTTGGATATTTGGACACCCCTATATTCTGCACAAAAAAAAAACCCAAAGTAAAAAAAGATAGGGTGAATAAAGTAGACTGTTTAGGAAATTAGGTATATAATATACCTCTTATATTCTAAAATGAATACATTTTGCTCTTGAATGTTCAGGCTCTGACAAAAGTCAGCATAAAGCAATTGGAAAATATGTTGCACTTTGGGGTAAAGAGAAGACTCAAGGGATAAATTGAGAGGCAGTAGAGTATAGAGCTAGAGACCTAAAGCCATACTGACCTCATTTCCCATCCAAGATCTGCCACCTTGATTCACTGAGCAAACATTACTTGAGTGTCTACTGTATACTAGACACTGTACTGAAAAAGAAACATGTGGTTGCTGCCCTCATGGAGCTTACTTTTTATAGGTGGTGATGTAGACAGCACTGAATGAAAAAGAAGAATATCAGAGAGTACCATAAAGAAAATTAAAATAAGGAAATATGATAAGAGTAATTGGGTGCCTCCTACAGATTGGATGATCAAAGAAGGCCTCTCTGAAGAGTTGGCATTTGAATCTGAATGATGAGAAGCAGCCAGATACATGAAAACCTGATGGAAAAAAATATTCTAAGTAGATGGAACAGCAAAGGTAAAGGTCCTAAGACTAAAATGAGTTTCCCTTAATAAAGGAACAGAAAGAAGACTAGTGTACCCGGAGTTCAAATGTGAAGGAAACAGTAGTAAGAGATGATGTTGGGCAATAGGTAAGAGCCAGATCATGGGGTCCTTACCTTAGTTAGGTGTTAGATTTCATAGTAAGACCCACTTACTAGCAATGAGATTTTGGGCAAATTCTTTCACCCTGTGTCTCATATCCTTCACTTGTAAAGTGGAGATAATAACAGTACCTACATCGTAAGGTTGTTGTAAAGATTAAAAGAGCTGATGTATGTAAAGCACAGTGCCTAACACATAGTAAGCATTCAATATATGTTACTCGTTGTTATTATATATTAGGAAAACTCTCTCTATGGCTGATGAGGGCTTATAACCAGACAGCCTGTGTTCAACTGCTGGTTCTGCCACTTATGATAGTGCATTCACAGGCAAGTTACTTAGGCTTCCTAAGCCTCAGTTTTGTCATCAATAACAATAAAAATATTAATAAATGCCTTTTCAAATGTTTAATATGTGTCAGGAAGTAGAACACAAAATACTATGGACTCATATTGAGCATTTAAAAATGTATTAACATCATTATTGCTTTTTTATTCAAACCTTTTATGGCGTCATGTATAAGTGGAATTAGGCAAAAATTCTATGGAATATTTTCAAAGGAACTTGGAAGGATCCATTATCCCCTAAAGCCTTTCTCTTATTCTCCTTAATGGCTGAAATTCAACCATTGAAAGTGTGTTCCTTGTTCTTAAGACTCATAGTTCTGGATGGATATAGCAGTACTGGTTAAGAACACAGAATTGAGATCAAATCAGACTCTGCCCCTTATTAGCTCCATGACTATTTTAAGTTCCTTCAGCTTGTTGAGCCTTAGTTTTCTCATCTTTAGATAAGAGCTAATCATAAACCTTCCCTCAGGATTGTTGTGAAGTAAATGAGGTGCTTAGTACAGTGTCTGGCACTTAGCGAACATCCTCACTCATTTCACCATTATTAATGAATACTGTTAATTCTGACTTGGCTTGAATGAGTTTGGAGTTCCAGCCTTAGAATTATCAGGGACCTCGTAGATGACTGAGTCCAACCTGCTCATTTTACTAATAGAGGAACTCAGGCACAAAGGGAGGAAGGGACTTTCCCAAGTTCACACAGTGAATAGGAGAACTGAGTACAAAAACCAGATTTGGGTTTCTAGCCCCAACCTCTTTATTACAGCACAGAGCTTGCCCTCAAATCCTTCTCTGGGAGCATGTTTTGCTGAGTGGGGAGGAAGGAAGACAGGAAGGGAGGGAAAGAGAGAGCTTCTTGCCTAGAGCAAGAGAATGACCTGCTGCAGAAAAGAGAAAGCTGAGGAAAAGGGAGGCTGAGTCAGTGACAAGATCAGCATTGCTAACTCAAAGTTGCCTAGCCGTAGGTCTTCATTAGTCTTTCCGGGTGCCTGTGGCTTGAACTGGAGCATAAGCACCCAACAGTGGACAGACTAAGCACAGCTTTTGGATAATAGCAGTTCAGGGCTTCATAACCCATTTAAAAACAAATATTAGAAATGTGATATTTACAAATCAGAACTTTCTTGCATTTCCTTACATGCATTAATAGGTTTCATGCATTAACACTTTTTGCACTGGTTTTCATTTTAGTTATTTATTGAGAGAGATGCATCCTTCTCTTGTCAATGCTTACAACCTTTAAAGTTTAATTCAGTCCTACTGCGGAGCATGGGATTTGTTTTCGTGTAGATGTTCCCCTTTACTTTGCTCTAGTTCTCTCTATAATACTTATTATCTGTTGCGTTACTTTTTAACTTATTTGTTGTTGGCTTCGCTTGCTCTGACTCCAGAACATAAGCTTAAAAATGGCAAGGATTTTTGTCTGTTATTGTCACCATTTCATCCCCAGTGCCTAGAAGAGTGTCTGGCACATGGTTGACATTCGAAAAATTTGTTGAATAAGTATATGAATGAATTTTGGATCCCCAGTAATTCCTCTAGCCAACTTGTTTCTCAGGAACCTCAGGTTGTCTTGAACTGGGTCTAGGCCAGAAGTCCTAGGATCTCAACTGAGGAAGATGACCCATAGTTTTTGGCCTTGCTACCGCCAACTTGAGTGAGGAAGGCAACAACCTTAGAAGCAGACAGCTTGCCCTGGACTAGCAATGGGAAGTGTGAGGGCTCTTCGTGATTAACTTTTAATCTATCAGATTGGAGCTACTCCATGGTAAATAGGAAGGAAAGCTGGCTGCTAGGGTCACACAAGTTACTCCAACCTTTTAGACCTCGCACTGGACCCACTTCTCTGAGCTCCTGGACTTACTATCTCTCTGAACGTTTTGGAGAGAAGAGCTTCATTCCTAGGCCTCAGAAAGGGCAAGAAGCAAAGTAGTGGGCAGTATATAGCTCTTCCAAAATCTGAATATGGGGAAGATTTTGACTCAGCGGCATGTGCCTTGGCTTTTTTGTTGAAACAAACTGCTTCAAATCTTATAAACCATATCACCAAGTCCACCAGGATCAGGAGACATTTGGGGGAAAAAAATTAAAGCCTATAAGAAATGAAAACATAGGTTCCCAGTCACTGCAGGCAGTTTTGGAAAAAAGAGTTGTCTAGAGAAAGGTGGTACATGTTTTGGACTCAGTGGTACACAAGGTGATCTCCAGAGAGCAGGACAAAGAAGCTATAGTGCAGAGGCCCTACCATGAGGCAAGGGAGGCTGAGGCTCAAGAGATGATTTACTGTTTATTGACCCTGCTTCAGACAGTCATTTGGATTAACCAGACTCATTTTTTAAGATGCAAACACCAAGGGGAGGATCGAAAGCAGTCAGGGAGGTGGGGACGAGAGTGGAGAAGGATCAATTGTTCACACTTTAGTGTGAATCTGTTCAACTTGTCACCGTCTTGACAGAGGTTTATGCATTATTTTAGTCCAGAAAGAGAGAGAGTGGGGAGAGATGTTGGAAAGCACAAGGGCCACAGGGAAAACAGGTAGAGAGTGTGAAGTTTGGGAAACCATACCAAACATACAGTACAGGTGCTTGGGAATGGAGACAGAAGGTGGAAGAGGGCAGTTAGGGATGTGAAACAAAGGACTGCTGTCCCCATTGTTTCTAAGGATCTGGCCTAAGAGATCATTAATAGCAAAGTTCCTCTAATTTTAAATGTAGCCTAGGGCTAATCATGCTGGTCATGATGGCAGAAAAGGCAGTGTTTGCTGTCATCTCATGGGGAACCAAAACATAATGTAGTGCTCGAGATGCTGACACTGCTTTCCCTGAGAGCAGTGACACTGCTTCCCATCATACATGAGCGTGATGATCAGGATTGTCTATGTTGCCACCCTGACCACCATTTATTCTAATTATCGATCTGTCAACCACCTAGCTCTACTCTCATCTTATTGTTGTCATTTGGTCTGTTTGCCCCAACTTTCCTCAGGTTTCCCAGTTGTTGTCTTAGAATATTTCAGCAAATCTTAGAAATCAGAGTCAAAAGTCAGCTTGGCTAGCTAAGTCAAAGCCAAGTTGGAACAATCAGGTAAGGAGATAGTTAATCCTTTATCTTGATCCCTGAAAAGTCACCCAGGGATTTGCCATTTGCCAATTCCATGTTAGTCTTTAGATGGCCTCAAAAATGAATTAATGGAATTGATTTGAGAGCAAATACACTCTAATAAGTCCTTCTTTAAAGGGGGAGGAAAGATAAAGGAGAGATGGCTTCAGGTGCCCATAAATAAAGAAAGTTGAATAAATAATTGACCAAAGTATAACTGCTAGATAATCCAAATACATTTTATTATATTTAATAAGCATTTCAAATCCAAGTGGCAATTACAGCTGAAGGATTGCTTTTGCTTTTAAATGTAAAATAAAGTCAATTTTACATTTAGTTATATATTATGTTGGTTACATTGCTCACATGAGAAGTGTTTATTATATTAGCAAGTTATATTAACTATAAAATAGAAATTAACTAAAAAGTGAAATATGGAAAATTAAACAAAACTAAACATGGAAATTACACAACAGGAAACTGATTTAAAGTTATATTTTATGTCAACTTCGTTAACATATCCCATTAAATGGTTTGGTGTCATAATCCTAAAATTTCCAATTTTAAGAGCCAAGGGCACAAGCAAAAGTCCACACATAGTTTATACTTACAAGAAACAGAAAAGAAAGAATACTGAAGGAAACAAAAAGATTATTCATACTTTGATAACTAATTTGATCTTACAACATAATCTAACAACTGAACTTTATTATCTATTTTAACCTAATTTCATCTAACTGAACCTAATGCCTTATGTATTCCATCTATAACCTTTCTTCACAAGACAATATAATTCGTGATTATTTTTAGGACTTTAGATCATTAGGAAAAACTAATGCTACTTTTGCGAATTCATTTTTACTATTGTTCCATTGTTTTAGAATTTTTTTTCAATTAATTTCTAACCCAGGCACAGATTCAGCAGTTTTTGAAGTTATTAATACATTATGATCACAGATTTTTACTTAAAAGTCATAGTATTTTTAAATCTACATATTATCAGAAAGAGAAACAAAGGTTAATGAGTTTTAAGAATTTGCTTATTGTTTTAGAATTTCTACTTTTTGGTTACTGTTTTATGATTTTTATTCTTTAACCACTCCCTGGCAAAAGTTCAGCAGCTTACAGGATGCATCGTTCCTGGAAGTTTTACTTAAAAATTCTTAGCACTTTTAAATTGCCGTAGCATCCAAATATTTTTAAATTTGATTAATGCACATTTTAAGAATATTTTTGTTGTTTTGCGGGGTTTTAATTTTTTTTAATTTGGGGAAGAGTTGTTTTTTGTGTATGTGTATATGTAAGGGTTTTTATTTTCATTGCTTCTAACCTGAGCACAAATGTAGCATTTTTCACGCTACATTGTTCTCAGCAGTTTTATTCATAAGTCTTAATATTCTTAAATTTATACTTCCTTCATTTAAAAAATAGAGTTTTAAGAGTTTTTTGTATTTTTGCTGAGTGATAAAAAAAGTTTTCTCTTCTTTTGTAGATTTAAAATATTGTTTTTAATTGCTCTTGAACTGGGTGCCAGTTTAGCAGCTGCCTAGCTGCTCAAAAAATGCAAGTAACAAATTTTGAGTGTGTTTGTTTTATTTATTTTGTAGGGGTTTGTTTTTTGTGGAGTTTCTTTTTCTAATTTGTTCCTGACCTAGGCACAAATTTAGCAGCTTTGTAACTTCATTGTGCTCCAAAATTTCATACAAATGACATAGTATTTTTTAAGTTTACAGATCCTCAAACAAATAGTAATGTAAGTGTTAGGTATTATTTGAGGGAGTTGTTTTTTGGTTTTTGTGCTTTTGGGAGTGTTTTGCAGTTTTTTGTTTTATTTTGGTTTGACATATATATATATATATTATATATGTATACATAAAATATAATTTCAATTTGCTCCCAACTTGGGCACAAATCTAACATAATGTAGCTCCCTGGCTACATTGTGCTCCAAAATTTGACATGAAAGAATAAGTATTTTAAAGTAACAGATCTCTACTCACCGCCCCCTCCAAAAAATGATTAATGAAAGTTTTCAGAAAGTTCTTTTGTTTTCTTTTTCTATTTTTGTTATTATTTTGTTTTAGTTAGTTAGTTAGTTTTGTTTTGTTTTTCAATTCACTCCTGACCTGGGCACAAATGTGCAGTTTTCTGGCTTCATTGTGCTCCAAAATTTTATATGGGGAATAAACATTTTATAGAACCCAGTCTTTCAAAAGAAAAACAATTGAAAGTTTTTTTTAAAAAAGTGTTGATGTTTCTTAGGTTTTTTCACTGACATTTATTTTGTTGTTTCATGTGATTCTCAATTTCACACCTGCCAGGCACACATTTAGCAGTTTTCTAGCTTTGAAGTTTCACATGAAAATCTTAATGTAGTATAAAAAAAGAAAATTTTAAAAACTGACAGTGCTGGTGATTGTAAATGTGTAAATCCTGTTAATTTTCTGTTTCTTCCCACCCGCATTCATACAAACACATTTTCTTTTCTGTTTTCAAAATTCACATAACAAATTTTTCCAACTCTTTTAAATTCCATACATTTCTTACTAATAATGTTAGGTTAAAATATGTTTTTGTGCTAAAATAAACTCAATGACGGATCAAAAAAGAAAAAAACAAAAAGACTAGCATATGTCAGTAGTAACACAATTAAAAAAAAAAATCCCTGAATTTGTTCTATACTTATAGGCCCAGCCCAATTACCCATTATCATTGGAATGGAAATACCTCAAAAGTTTTAAAATAATCTCCATATCACTAAAACCAAGGCCATTGACCACTTACTTATATAATACAATGTGATACAATGAAATTCCAACCCAGCAAAAGAGTTTGGCAATCCATTTTGGTCATGGTAATTAGACTTGACCTATAATTACCGAACAAAACAGCATATCTCTAATAATTGTTCAAACAAATGTATCTGACTGTATTTGGAACATTAATATATTCTCAGTATCATTAGCTTCAAATCTTTCATTTATAGCATAGGAAAAATCATAGGAGAAACCATATCTGGACCTGAAGACAATTCTTGTACCTAGAAGGTGGATTCTAGCATTAATTCACCACCATTATTTGTTGTTTGATCACTAACTTCCTCTTGAATAGCCGGAAGGGAAGGCTTTGTGGTCAGAGGTGTCTCAGTCTTAAACAGGGACTCCATCCTGATATGGGTATTGATGTAGAAGGACTTCTGAAAGGACTCAAGGGTGAAGTAATAGATGAAAGGGTCAAAGCAACAGTTTAGAGTTGCAAGGCACAAGGTGACTGGATACATTATCTTTGCAAATCTTTCCAACAAGCAATTAGTAATGGCTTGGGAGCGCACCAGGGCATATAAGAAGAGGACAGAGTTGTAGGGTACGAAACATACCACAAATACTGCCATATGCACTGTGATCATCTTCAGCACTTTTTTCTTATTGGTCCCAATTTGAGACAGAGTAGCAGGCTTGCGAAGGGTTCTCAGCACCACAGAAGAGCAAGAGACATTCAATATCAAAGGAATGATGAACCCAACAACTTCAATAAATATGGTGATCTTGGATAGATAAGTCTTCCAGACACGTTTGGAGAAGCCCTCAAAGCAGGTGGTGGTTGCGTTGTTGACATTAGTGGTGGAGAACAAAGAGGCTGAAATACCACCACTGAGGACTAGGATCCAGACTCCAGCACACACAATGGCAGAATTCCTCCTAGTCCTAATGGTACGAGATCGGAAGGGATAGACAATGGCCAGGAAACGATCCACACTAATACAGGTGAGGAAGAGCATGCTCCCATAGATATTGGTGAGGAATGCAGTACCAGAGATCTTGCAGAGGGTGTCACCAAAAGGCCAGTGGCGGTTGAAGTTGTAAAATATTTTGAAAGGTAGGGTACAGACAAAGAGCAAATCAGAGAGAGCCAGATTGGTGATAAAAATAGCAGTCTCACTTCTCATTTTCATGCGGAAGCAGAAGACAAACAGAGAGGCACTGTTGGTTATCAGACCCAGGATGAATACAACACTGTAGACAGCACCATTTAGATTATACTTGAAGGAATCATCAACAATGCAAGTATTATTGGCAGTAGCATTGCCCAACCTGGGTTTAAGGCTTGGATTTAAATCTTGGAATTGGAAGTCAATGAATCTTCTATCACCCATGGATTTTTTTCAGGAGGCCTGCTGGCTGCAGGGGTTCACCACTCTGAGACTAGGGACTGGTAGTAAATGTTTTCCTCCTATGAGAGACAAGATGGAATGAATCATCAAATCCGCCTTTTAGCTGTGATTTCTGTAGAATAAAAGATATTCTGTCCATCCAAATAGGAAGATAACATGCACATTCAATTTGGCTTGAAAAGTACTTTTTGTGCACCCACTATATGTTAAAAATTACTATTAGAATATGTTGCAAGAGTGGGAGAGTTCACACTCAATACAACAAGTGCAATATTGTAGCATTGCAGTGGACATGGACATGAATAAGGTGAAGGTTATCCAAGAGTCCAAAAAAAAAAAAAAAAACTGATAGTTAAAACCATATTGATACTTTGGAATTTGCATGGCATTTTGTCCAACTTTGAAAATCCTTACAAAAGCCATGTTTTATTTGATTCCCACAAGAACACCATAAGGTAGGCAGGACAGGAATTATCACCAATTTACAGAAGCAGAAACTGAGGCTTAAGTAATTTAGAATTATAGAATGTCGGAACTGGAAGAGGGTGTAAAATGGTACAGTCAGAACCAGAATTCAGATTTTATGTTCCCTAACCCAAGTATTTTTAAGCTATTCTAAATTGTATTGCTCATTCTCCAGTATTACTGAACCTCCTTGTTTGAGTATTAGTTCCACTGGGCAAGACTGCGGGTGGATATGGGACCTCCAGGACATGCTCCAAAAATTATCTTACCAAGATCCTGAAGTAAATTTTTGATTCACCTTTTTCCTCTAAACAAAAGTTCAGATGGCAGGAATCCTTCAGTTAATCAGTGCTTCTAGCTAAAAGTTTTTTCACTGTATCAAATTGTCTTTCCAGAGAGTTAACTCAAACAACAATTTCATCATTTTCCTCCTGCAGATCCTGGTCCTCTTTCCAAGCTTTTCTCGTGCTAAACCCTAAGCCTAGGTTGTCTTTCTTCTCCCTCTTCCACAGCTCATTCAATCAGATACTTCCATGCCTTCAGCTCCTAAATGGCCCTGGCCATTAAGCCTTTTCCTGCCAAATACGAATGAGATATGAGAGGTGGATTTGACATGAACGGCAATCCCCACTGTGCACTTCTGATCTAGCCCTTTACACGTCCTCTGCCTGCCACCATTTGTACATGTGGCAGTCATCAACTTAATCATTTTTGTCGGGTATCTGGTCCAACATTGTTCAAAGGCGCATGTAGAAATCTTAGCAACTTTCCCCTAGGTCAACAGCTGCCATTGAACAGGAGACTGTCTTTCAAATGTGCTCTGTAATACACTATGGACAAGTAGCTGCTGAATGAATTCTTTTGAATGAGGAGAATATGGAATAAAAGTGGTCTTTGTCCCCTGAAATATCCAGTGATGGATTTTTACATGATTATATTTTAAAATGTGAAAGTCATTTTTCTGAAGTGATTCCTTCTTACGTCACTCTTTCCTTCCAACTCCCAGGAAACAGGTCAAAAGACTTCTGTATATAATAGGGAAGGGAGTGTTGGGTGAGGGAAACCTGACAGAGATGCAAAGGCCTGAAGTTCCTTCAACCAGCATTTGGCTTGAGAAAAACTGTTTGGTCTGAGAAAAAAACATTCACTCACTGCAGTGCTTAAAGGGAGGGATGACATTGGAGAATACGGGGTGCAAATCAAAGGGCTGTCATTTTTAATAACTAAAGTTTTCAAGTTAAAATTGGAAAATTGTTATTTTTGAATTCTCATTCAACAAATCTTTATGGAATGCCTCCCCTAAGCCTAACTCTGAGCTAAGATCATATTCCTTCTTGGCCATTTTATGTCATAGGCTCAGTTCAACTTTTGCCACAAGTGATTTTGATATTCGAAAGCAGAGTACAGCAGGAACCTTGAACATGTAAGGTCCAGGAGCGGGGGAAAGCCAGATGAGGAAGAAAGAAAATAGGTGGGGGGAGTAGGGAGTAGGAAAGGAGATGGGAAAGAAAGCAGAGAAAGAAAAACTGGAAAATTGAGAGAATGAGGGGAAAAGGAGTTAAGGAAAAAGGGGACCTTGCTGAGGTGAGATCAGTGCTGCCATCTAATTTGCATTCGGAGTCTTGGGAGGGATTTCCAGTTCACAGTTTTTGCAATCCCATTCTCTCTACCTTGCTTCATTTTACTCCACCCAGGTTTCTCAAATAAAAGAACAATATGTAATCACTAAGGTCATTGAAACCGTTCAGCGGAAAGAGGAAGAGCCTAGAAAATCTCAGTCAATGATGTTCACACCTGACTTTGAGTGCTATACACCCAAGTTTTTTCAGCTTCTATGTTTTATCAATAGAGTGGAAGAAGAAAAAAATGGATGCCAAGCTTCTCGACTGCTTAAACTCTTTCATATACTATTTTTAACACCCTATTCGCTATCCATTAGTCCAGTGGCCTTTTTTTTTTTTACCCTAAGACCATCATTCACACCTAAAAAAGAATTTCATTGTTGAAAAAATCATGAGAGTCAAAGTAATGTCCCTCTAACATAGCCACACAGTGTAAAGAAATTATAGGACTGCAAAACTCTTAGCATTACAGCCAGGCTTTATTCATTATGATCTGTATGCACCTGCCTTCTACAATAAGTAATGCCAGTAAGTTTGTTTTATTTAGAAAATTATTTCATAATAAAAGCCTTTTCACTTCCACCCAGAGTCCCTCCAGTCTGTCCACTGGAGATCCCCTTGCACAGCACGTTTCTAGCTCACTGGCTATGTATTATTTCATGCTTCCCAAGATGGTGTATTTCAAGTAGGTCTCCACAGTTTTCCATTCAGTTTCTTAAATGATTTTAATCATTTTATCTTATTTTTCACTTATATTATTTTAATTGACAAATCGCAATTTGTCATTTATAAAGTACAATGTGATGTTTTGAAATGTGTATACCATATGGAGTTATTAAATCAACCTAATTAACATATCCATCCTCTTACTTCACATTTATTTCCCCTGGAACATACACACTATACCCACAGCAGGCAGTCTGCAAATGCCTGGCACTTCTGTTCTGCAGCCCTGACTAATCAAATCCTGTGGGGGAGAAAGGACCACAGGCAAGAAAGCATTACAGTCTCAATCCTGAAGAGAGGGCATGGGAAAACTGCCACTATGGCTCTATTCATAGCTCTCCCTTGCTTGAACACACACCACCTTTGCTGTCTAGCAGTGAGGGTGTGGTGCTGGGACCTAACACAGCATTGGAAGCAAGGAGTTCTATTTCTGACTCAGACATTGGTTCGCTCTGTAACTTGGCTATACTCTTTCTCTTCCTTGTATAAACTTTACCTCTGAGCCTCACAGCTGAGGCTAGGAAGATTCAACAGGGCTTATTAGTAGCTTTATGAGCTTGCCAGTATTCAGCCCTACCTAACCACAGAAAAACATTATAGAAGTTTGTTTCCTTCTCCCTACCCTGAAAAAACTGGAAAATTTATATCTCCGTTTTTCTTGGTACCCTGAACTTCATATTAGGAGCACATCCTACTCCTAATGCCATGTATACCTTGTACCTCAGAAAGCCACCCCCCATGAGTTTCAACCATAACTACACAATTTACTCAGGACAATCCAGGAGGGTGCCCCCAAAGTAATATCTCCCATAGAGCTATGATTTAAAAAATCAGAGAGGCATTTGGCTCTTGGGCTGATTCTGAAGAAGAACTAGTGATATTCAAAAAACAAGGTCTCTTTTCTGACAGGCTTCCTTTATTTTGACTATAAGAAACAATGCTTCTAACTACTAGATCTTCCTAAATGGCTAACATATTGCATGCTGAATGGAGGCAAAGGGCTAACACTTGAGCTTCAGATGAAATGAAGAAAGAAAGATATAGGCTGACACAGTTAATTACATTTTCCACTGCAAGCAGCATTAGACTATTGTCTTATGAGTACCTCTGCAGCTAATTATTCCAACAATTAGCCACCTGGGGGGAGGGGGGTTAGAGTGTGGAGTTGATATATTTTCAATGACAATGGGCAGGAAGCAGGTCACCTGGAGGTTGACCAAAACGAAATCTGACCCTCAATGAATTTTTAACTTTGACCTATACATATGGAGCCAATTTGGACAGTTCATAGTAGGGTCCACAATTTTATTTTTTTGATTTCTAAAGATAATAAAACACAGGTATATTGTTTGGGGTCTTTGGGCCTCCTGGAGGAAGTAGAGTTAGCCTTTTGGCCCTGTAAAGATGAATACCTAAATCATTTCACTTCACTTCATGAAGTGCTAAAATTTCAGACGATACATTGAAAACAAAGCTCTAACTTCTGGCATATTTTTATGTCCAGGACCCTAGAAAGGCTATCTTGTTTTGCTCCTTACCGGAAGACAGTCTAGAGCTAAGTAAGACAAGGCCTTGAAGGCAGAGTATACTCAAATTCTTTTGCTTTGCTCCTTTTTTGAATGAGCTTGGGTCAGGTCAGAGTGCTTCTGATCCCCAGAGCATTTCCTCTTTCTACTCAGGCCAAACCTTATGAAAGTTAACACAGTATTTTTCAGAGGAAGCTGAAACCTATTGTGTCCTCGCCTATAGATACCTAGCAGTGAAGCAAACTAAAAAATAATACAAATGTTGTGAAAAATATAGCTCAAAACCATCCTTCTGGAGAAATAGGGAATACGTGCAGACTGTTGCTTCTCAAATTAATGGTTGCTAAGAGATAAATTCTGGCCAGGCACAGTGGCTCATGCCTGTAATCCCAGCACTTTAGGAGGCTAAGGCAGGAGGATTGTTTGAGGCCGGGAGTTTGGAACCAGCATAGGCAATATAGTGAGACCCAATCTCTAAAAATTGTTTTTGTTTGTTTGTTTGTTTTGGGTTTTTTGTTGTTGTTGTTTGTTTTTTTTAAAAATAGCAGGGTGTGGTGGCGAATGCCTGTAGCCCTAGCTACTAGGAAGGCTGAGACAGGAGAACCTCTTAAGCTGAGGAGTTCGAAGCTGCAGTGAGCTACGATTGCGTCGCCACACTCCAGCCTGGGCAACAGAGTGAGATTCTCTTTTTTTTTTTTCCAGTTTATTTTTTTTTATTGTTTGTTATTATAGGGGTACAGATGTTTAGGTTACGTATGTTGCCCTTGCCCCCGCCTTCCCCCCAAGTCCCAGTTTCAAGTGTGTCCATCTCTCGGAGGGTGTGCATTGCATTCTTTGTGTATGCATATTCTCTCTCTTTCTCTCTCTCTCTCTAAAAAAAAAAAAAACAAAAAAACAAAAAAAAAGACTACTTAAGGAAACCTTCTAGGTCAAGTTACACGCACAGGTCGTAATCATACACATGGTTCCTATTGACATTCCTATGTATTGATTGATGTTTCATAATAATTTTCAAAACTAAACCTAGCCTTATAACACTCCATATGGAGGAAACCATAAATGTTTCACTCCAAAATGAAACTGGGAAATTGATCTGTATCAGCCTCTTTTATTTCTGATACAAGAAATATTTATTTTAAAAAGGCCTATCTACATTGAATCTGGTTTTCACTGAGATTATTAAGGCTGTGTTGTCCCCCCCATTCTATTTGAGGACAACGGGAAATTGACACAGGCCCCAATCTGATGATAGTCTATTCTTAGTGATTAACTTGATTTTTTTTCTTTTCATCAAAAAATACCCCAGTCTCCCACTAACCCTTCACCTGATGATACAGTCCAATCTTTGTGAAATAAGTGGTCTAGTGCTCAGCATAATGGGTCAAAGATTGCATCAGCCCTACTAAAGTACAATTTTCCCTAGTACTTAGTTATAAAGTAAGCCAACTGCAAAGCAATTGCTCAATCTAATATTATGAAATCTTCTGCAGTCTTGAGACTCAATATCTCATCTCAGCAGAAGCCCCAAACCTTTTGGGAAAATTTTTGGGTGTTCCTAAAAGAGTACATTTCCAAATTCTGCAAGGGTCATACATATCAGCTAGAAATTTGGCTTTTGTCCATATATTTGAACAGCCAAATCAGTTATCAATTTGGACACCAATTTATGTGATATACTTGGACACAGTAATAAAAAACATGACTCCCATCTCTAAAGGTATATACCAGTGGCACAGTGGGGTTGAGCCAAAGAATCAATATTCATCTATGCCAAAATTGCCTGGATTACAATAAACAACTACAATTCCTCGATCAATTCTGGATCTTTGGATTATATAATCTGTAATAATTTGGAAGTACTGGTTACAAAAAGAACTTGGAGAATGAAATTAAAAATTTGTGGAGGAAGTTATTGTCAGGAGAGTGGTACTCACCACATTAGCTCAAACCAAATTCTGGCGCCAATTTTATCCAAGACTTGAATAATCAGTGAACTTTCTGGAGGCACTGTGGTTAGGTATTTCCTCCAATGGGTGCTGTGAAATAAAATCAGTCACAATAGTGTGCCATACAGAGATATTTTCAACAAAATATATACCAAGGTAATAAGATAGAAAAAAATCATTATATGCTGCCAGAGTAAATGAGAGCCAATATATTTTACAATGGTATTTAAATGCATTGCAGATAAGTTTGTTTTCCAAACCTGTCACTGCTGTGCCATATTTTATTAGCGATATTGACTGAAGTATAAAATCCACGAGTTTGTGTAACCTATAATCATTTAAAGATAACTAATGACAAAAAAAACACAAAAATACTTCCCCCACTTCCATAAGGTAATGTATTATATTAAAAATAACTGAACAAAGGAGAATTCTTTTTTTGCCTGAAGTTATATTGTTTTGTTTTTGTTTTTGTTTTTTTTGTTTTTTGGTTTTTTCCCTTTTTTTCTTTTTTTCCTTTTCTTTTTACCTGGCAACAACTGTTACTGTTGGTCAGGGGCCTCGATAGGGGAAGAGGAAAGAAAATTGGAACAAGTGGGGACTCCACTGCCTTGTCTCTTACCTAATTTCTTTCCCCCTGAACTAGAGTGATATGAGCAAGGCTTCGATTACTGGGTATTAGCAGACTGACAATCACTGTGTCTTTACCAGGATGCCCACCCAACATAGCATGTCTGTAACAGCTTCAATTCACAGCTCTGCATAAAATATTTGCATAGAACCAGAAATACTCTGCAATGGCATGCAAATAAGCAGCACGTGCATTTAGAGCCTACTTACTGCAGGGCCTCTCCCTGTAAAGTAGAATCATCTGCTAGTGTCAAACTTATACTGTTGTTACATCTCACACTCTTCTGAACAAAGGTGGCCTAAAACAAAGCAGACTGCTAAATAGTACTCCAACTCTCCTGCAATGATTTTTCTCTAATCTAAAAGAACCAAAGCAAAAAAAAAAAAATTTAGACAATTTAAATACACTGAGATCACCTTAATATTAAGGAGAATTGATTTTCATACTCCTCCAGAGAGCTGTATTCCTGGAATGAAATGAATATTATTTTATTGGTTTATCTTAAAGGAAGACAGAAACATTAACATTTCTTTCTTTTATGGTTTTCACAGTTGATACAGATTATACAGAAAACTTTTTATTTGAAATCTGAGCAAACTGGGAAGTTCAAATGCCTGGAAGTTTTCATATCTGATGTTACTATCAGGCACATCCACATAACAAGCTGTGTGAGAGCAAGTCACAGTCCCTTTCTGGGCCTCAGTTTCTCTTCACCTTCTACCTTTGGCTTTGATTGATAGAAGCCTTCAACTGGTGCCACGGTGGTAACCTCACTGGCTGTTCTCTCCTGTCAGTTATTTTCACCTGCTTCCGTTAGTCACGACATAATAAATATTTTTAATCCCCAAAGTCTACAATGAGGATCATTAATTTTTATTAGGCCCAATGAAACAACTGCTAAATTTATTTGACTATCAGAAATAAATCTTATTAATTAGTGCCAGAAGCTAAGAATCACAGAGCAATATGCCACTTATACTCTAAAGTCTTTCAAATGCCCTCATTTTCCTCATCCTCTGTCCTGCCCATTTCAGCAGCATATCAATTCTAATTGTCTAGGTCTCAATCCTCGACCCTTCATACCTGTTTCCTGGTCACCTCTGCCCCTCAAAATATGAGCTTATCACCATACTTCAGAACATAACCACATAGAATCAGTAGACTAGTTACTCTTCGCTTTATTCTGATAACTAATTATTTATCTACTAAAAGTGAGTCTGGATTCCCAGTGGTGGGTGGCCTTCTATCAAGCTCCTCATTTTGAGTATCAATATTCACAAACACGTTATAGGTTTTGTTTTCCCCCTTAAGAAGGCCAAGAGTGTGACAATATATGATGATCATACACACAGACAAAAAGCAACTACACAGATTAGGCCCGGACCAAACCACAGCAAGAACAATTCCCACTGCATTTTCCCTCAAAGGCAATTGAATAGATCAAGCTTTAGCTAAGCTTGACCTGAGTGTTGCTGTGAGGCATCTTCCCAGCCCTCTCTTTAGCTTACAGAGAGTACACATTCTGAAAGGCTGGCCTGATTGTTCCAATAGGGCTTTCATTCGCATCTCTGATTGGCAGATGTTTTAGAATGCAGACACCATCAAGTTTATCAGCTGAACCCATCCTCCTTAGCAAGAGTGCAACTTTTCATCTATGACAAGGCAAAGGGATTTGTAATCTATGTTGCTTGGAATTTTGTTCTGAAAAATAAACATGTTGCAGAGCCACTGAATAATTCGGACCTTAGATTATTATTGGTGTCTTCGTACTAGTCAAGGTAAAAGAAAGGTGGTATAATTTGGTAAGGTAGCAAAGGAAAGAACCCCACCAAGCTCTGAAACGCTCTAACATTTGGATTTGTCTGGTCTTTATCCACAATGAAATAATGATAAATTACATTGCTATATTACCTAAAACAAAGTAAAATACAATACATATCAATTCAATAAGATCTTTTTACTAAAAACCTTAAAAATATTCAGGATATATAAGAAGAGAATTTTAAAGATGTCACATTGCTGCATTTGTATGGCAAACAGCAATTAATTTCATATATCACAGCAAATTCAATTTATGTCAGAATTAGTTTTTCATTCAAACATGATTCTTCTTTTATGGGCAAGTTCATGAATTATTCAATATAGCAAATGTCACATTCTCCATAAATCAACTAAGCAGCAAAGGCATGTCCTGTACAGTTTTACTAGAAGAAACCTCATCATAACAGAATTCACGTTAGCTCACAATCAATTGTAAACCAAAGAAATATAAACCTAGCCAAAAGCGTTTCTAAATTGTTCTACCCTATGATTTTAAATCAGCTCTTTGGAACAACTGTGTTTACATGAAACAACAGTCTGAAAATCCTGTATCTCTTTAACGGAAGCTATATTATTGCCAAAACAATAGAAATTCTTGTTTTTTACCATTCAACACGACGATCCTTGTTCAGTACTTCAGAGCTGAAGTCTAACTTCTTTCCACAAACACTCAAAGCATCAGTGTTTCCACTGGTTTGTTACGCCATCCCCCCACCCCCAAACGCCCAAATCGAATCTTTCTCAAAGAGAGACTTACCCCAAGAAAGAGAATGCTAGATGAGAGAATGTGCTCATGCCTGTAGACAATTAGCTAATAAACATGTAAACGGACAGCTCGCACTTTGGAAGTGCATATTTTTATCCATTTTTTTTTTTTTAACAGGGAAAGGTTAGCCGAGCCCAAAGTAGCAGTCTCTGGGCTCCCGCAGCTTCTCACTGCAAACCGCTCATTCTGAAAATGTGAGCTTATTTACATTTATCTCTTTCCCTTTGTTAAGGACTGGCCCTCTTGAAAGCTGTAGCCGGCATGCCTTTAACAAACAGGACACAAGAAAAGGCCCAAACTCAGGGCTGTATCCGAGGGCTGGGGGAACTCTTGGGGGTCTCAATAGGAAATGCTTTTCATTGGATAAGGAGGCATTATTAGGAGTGGAGATCCCGCCCAATCCCCTGTTCTCCATCGTTCTCTTAGTCACCAATCACTGGACTGAAGAAGTTTTTCCTTAAAGAGCATTGCCCAGGAAAAGCAGTTTCACAGTCAAGAATTAGTGGCTTAAGTGCCACTTGACAATATAAAAAGTGTCTTTCCTGACTAATTAATCCACAGAGAAAGCCTATGTGCCTGTCTTTGCTGCGCGACCCACCGCTACCCCCTTACAATTCTAATGAGGAGGAGGAGGAGACAAAACTCCAAACTGGGAGGAGTGTTTCAATTATGGGTAGCCCACGTTTGCTCCTAGTTGCTTAAAATAATTGCACCACAATACTGATAGTAATAAGTAGAGGGCAGGGAAAAGGCAAAAGTGAAAGATACCATACACAAATTCCTATTATACTGTGCAAAATTAAACCTCCCACCACCACAAAAATAAAATAAAATTCAATACCATATTCACTAACTTAAGCCAGTGAACTGCCCTCAGATGGAGAGGTACTGGGGTCCCTAGAGCTCTGACACCCACTTTCCATGGACTAGGAAGTACTCTGTGGCAAAAGGAGGGTCTATACTTCTCTTAAATAACTGCCTGGCAGGAAGCTTAATTACCATGAAATTTTCAGTGGTTTGCTCAAAAACCAAAATAAATAGTACACATCCAATATGCTTATATTAGGGAGTTATGGCCAACTGTATACCTCTTCCCCCCAACCCCACAAGTTTTTTTCCTGTATGTTGACTACCTTGGTTATGCACATTGGTTTTTTTTCCTCCCCTATTATCTTTCTTTTTCCCTCCCTCTCCCTGATCTGAATTTGTTGCAGAAACTCACTTATCCATCTGTAACTTCATTACTAGCCCTTCTCCTCTGCCAACCCCCCAACCCTTCTCCCCTCTACCTCCACCCACTGCCAACACCACCACCAACAGCAACCCCTCCCCCTTCTCTGGAATGAAACTCTTTGGCCAGGGATAAGGTTCTTTCTTTCCCTGGGCAGAGCCATGCCCCTGGAGAATTGGGGGATCCTGGGCCTGCTTCAAAACTCCAGTCTGTATAATTAAGCTGCCTCCCATATAGGACATGTTTCGTGTTTGTTATTCTCCCTCTTTCTTCAGTTCTATTGTGGCTGTTCTCAGTAAAAATCGAGGCCAGTAAACAAGTCAGTGTGAAGTTGACACTAGCCTTATTGCTTGTGACTGACTCTAAAATACATTTTCTGTTGCTTCCCCTCCCCTCCTCTTTCTGTTCCCTTCTCATCTTATCCCAGGTATGTCTATTTCTGTCAATTGCTGACATTGACTGTGTCTTCAGGAGTGGGCCTAGACTAGCCCTCAGTGCATTGTTAATCCACAAGAGAAAGATACAGTCCCTGCCCTGTGGAATTTTGCAGTCTAGCTGAGAGCTTAAAGACACATGAAACAGTGAATACCAAAGGTGAATTTTGAAAAACATACTAAAGCAATTGTATGGAGAATCAGTTCTGTAATAGACCAGAGGATGGACATGAAGTCCCATGGATAGGGCCAGGAGGGCTTCCCAGAAGAGGTGGGATTTGAACTGAACCCTCACGGATGATTTGGAATTAAATAAACCAAGAAGGAATGGGGATAGCTTTCCAGGTAGCCAAATGATCAAATGAAGGAAGTGTCAAGTAGGAGGAGGTGAGAGGGAGACTGGTTTGTGAAGAGAAAAGAAGAGCAAGGAAAAGATCCTTTGGGAGGAGTGCTCTATTGTAGCAACCCAATGCACTATAGTTATTGAAGAGTTAACCTATAGTCATGGTCACTGTTTGTCTGTATACTAGCTCACTGTCTTTCTCTTCTTTGGATTAATATCCCTCAGTCTTCTGATTCATCTGCCTTCATTTCTCCCTCAGGGACTCAAGTATTTTTCTTGTTAACCTCGCGAAAGACTCCTTAGCAGATTTTTTACCATGCCACTGGGTCACATGCCCTTCTAGCATTACTCCTCCTCTCTCATTCTGAGCATCAGCCTCATCGAACCTCTTTCAGCTCCTAGATATGATCCTCATACCATACACATTTCCAAGTGCTGTTCCCTCTGCCTGGAGCACTCCCCTCTCCTTAACCTCACCTTCACCAATTTAATTTTTGCTCTTCCTTCAGATTCTATCCCAGTAATTATGCCTTAGGAAATCTTTCCTTAACCCCTAGTTTAGGCCACATCCACTTATTATATGTCTTATAGCATCATGGACCTTTTTTTCATTGCATTCATCACAGGTTTAATTTTACATACTGTTGTGTAATTTATTTGTGTGATAATTTGGTTAATGTTGGTCTCTGCCAACTGCAAACTCCAAGAGGATAAGGTACATATCTGCTTAATCTGCAATTGATAGTGGCGTTCTCAAAAATTCTTCTCCCTGACCTTCTCTCTTGTCCAACCAAAGCAATAGCGTGACTTTTTTTACTTCTCAGCTGAAAACGTGTGCCATTTCACCCATTTGCAGACAAATCTACATTGAGGTGTTATTTTAGGCCAAAGAGTACACACACGTAAATAAAAAAACTTCCATGGACAAAAAGTACTAAATATTATCCACTGCCATCCCCTTTCCTTTTGACCTCACTTCTTGGTGCAAACCTTCTAGTTTTGATTTCTCTAATATTTGTAAGGTGGAAGGGGGAAAATAAAAGCTTTCCCAGAGTTTTCTCCAAACAGCCAGTTTATGGCCACACAATTTAACCCAAACGGTCCTTAAAAAAAAAAAAGTCTTCTTCATTGAGTTGTTGATGTCTGTGCCACTGTGGAGAACATGAATATGAAGCTGAAAAAGTGCATTCAAAAACATCTGTGGAGTATACATTTCATTTTTAAATGTTTGAAAATAAAGTAACTGAAATATGACTAACTTCCAACTGGGAATTTACTCACTTGAATAAGAATAGCCAGATGCTTGGGACCTTCACACTCCAAACCCAAATCAATTTTTCTTTCTGCCAACAATATCAAAGGACTGGGCAAATTCGCCCAAAGTGCCAGCAACTCAACACTGTGCTAGTTTCCCTAGAAACAGTAGGAATGTAACCAAAGGATTTTAACTATGCCTAGGCATTGGAGTCCAGTTAACAGTTTGGGTAATTCTCATAGTCTCTAAATTAGCACAGTGTCTTTATAAACCTCGGCAATTTTCTAGGGAAGGGGAGCCCATTAATTACCAACTTTGCATTAATTAGAAAATGTATTGAAGCATTTCAGGAAACAAAAAAAAAAGGCAAGATCATGAATCCTACAGCCCTTTTTTTTTCTACAGTCTCCTTTTACTTCAACGGAGGAAGGTATCACAAGGTCAGGTTCCTAACTAGTTCATTTAGGACACTACATATCTGAAAGGGCAGATAACATTTTTTATCGAGCAGACCCTGAAAGAATTTTAGTTCATCCTTCACACTAGAGTACCTTCACCCCCTAGCTTTTTCTCAGAAAACTGGGCTTTCCTTCTCACTAACTGAACAAGCTTAGATAATAACAAGTTTCCATTGCTAGAGGCAGGAGAAATGCAGGACAAAAGTAGTCATGAGAAATATAGAAAACAAAAAACAAAATGCTATACAAAAATACAACCATGTCGATAATAACATTAAATATGATCGATTACACAATCGAACCAAAAGGCACAGACTGTAAGAATGAATTAAAAACAGGATCCACCTATATGCTGTCTATAAAATATACACCTTAGATTCAAGGGCACAAATAGGTTGAAAGTAAAAGGATAGAAAAAGATATACCTTAAAACAACAACCAAAAAAAGGAACTGGAGTGGCTATACTAACGTTGGGCATAATAGATTTTTTAATAAATACCTGTTACTAAGGATAAAGAGAAACATTTTCTAATGATAAAATGGTCAATCCATCAGGAAGATTTTATGATTATAAATAAATGTGCATTCATACTCAGAGGCACAAAATACATGAAGCAACAATAATTGAAGGGAGAAACAGACAATTCCACAATAATAGTTGGAGAATTCAATACCCACACCCAATAATGGATAGAACAACCACACTAAGGATCAAGAAGAATATAGAATAATTGAACAACACTATACACCTAGACCTAACAAACATTTATAGAGCATTCTAGTGAACAACAGCAAAATATAACGTGCTTTCTTTTCAAGTGTACATGGAATGTACTGCAGGTAGATCATGTTAGGCCATAAAAAAGCTGCAATAGACCTAATAAGATTAAAATCATATGAAGTATGTTGACAACCCACGATGGAATTAAATTAGAAATCATCAACAGAAAGAAATTTGGGAAACTTCTTAAAATGTGGAAATTAAACAATACATACCTAAATACCAGTGGGTCAAGGAAGAAATCATAAGAGGAAATACTTTTAAGATGAGTAAATATGAAAACACAACATACCAAAACATATATAATGCAGCAAAAGAAGTTCTCTGAAGGAAATTTACAGCTGAAAATAACTATATGTTTAAAAGAATAATCTCAAAACAATGTTCTATCCTTTTACTTTAAGAAATTAAAAAAAATAAAGAAGATCAATCTAAATCTAAAGCAACCACATGGAAAGAAATAATAAAAATTAGAGTTAAAATTAACAAAATAAAGAATAGAAAAAATAATAGAGAAAAATCAATGAACCCAAATGTTGGTTCTTTGACTAAATGAACAAAACTGACAAATCTTTAGCTAGACTGATTGAGAAGAGATAAAACTCAAGTTACTAAAAGCAGGAATGAAAGAGTGAATATTACTACTGAATTATAAAAATAAAAAGGATTATCAGTGAATATTATGAGCAATTTTATTCCAGCAAATTGGATAACCTAGATGAAATGTACAAATTCCTAGAAACTCACAAACTACCAAAACTAACTCAAGATAAATGGAAAATGTAAATAGACATACAACAAGCAAAGAGACTAAATTAGTATTAAAAAATACTTCCCAGAAAAAAAATTCCAGAATCAGATAGCTTCACTGGTGGATGTTCCAGTCCTTCACAAATATCAATTCTCCCACAAACACTTCTTAAAAATAGAAGAAGGAACACTTCCTAATTCACTTCAAAGGCAAATATTACCCATATATGAAAACAGACAATGATATCACAGGAAAACAAAGCTGCATACTATTATCATTGGTCACTATAGACACAAAAATCCTTTAAAGAATACTAGCAAACCAAACCAGAAATATACAAACAGGATTATAAACCATGACTAAGTGAGCTTTTTCCAGGAATACAAGGTTGGTTCAACATATGAAAATCAAAAAAATAATTCACCATATTAGTAGAGAAATGGACGGACCACATGATCAATTCAATATACATAGGAAAAGCATTTGACAAAATCAAGCATCCTCTCAAGATAAAAACATTTGTACCCCATAATATTCTGAAATAAAATTTTTAGGCCGGGCACGGTGGCTCAAGCCTGTAATCCTAGCACTCTGGGAGGCCGAGGCGGGCGGATTGTCCTGAGCTCAGGAATTCGAAACCAGCCTGAGCAAGAGCGAGACCCCGTCTCTACCAAAAATAGAAAGAAATTAATTGGACAGCTAAAAATATATATAGAAAAAATTAGCCGGGCATGGTGGCGCATGCCTGTGGTCCCAGCTACTGGGGAGGCTGAGACAGTAGGATTGCTTGAGCCCAGGAGTTTGAGGTTGCTGTGAGCTAGGCTGACGCCACGGCACTCGCCCCAGGCAAGAGAGTGAGACTCCGTCTCAAAAAAAAAAAAAAAAAAAAAATTTAAAAAACACCAAACGAGAAATAGAAATTTCTCAACATGATAAACAGCATCTATGAAAAAAAAAAAAAAACACAGCTGATATCATACTCAATGGCAAAAGAATGAAAGCTTTCCCCAAGATCAAGAATAAGACAAGGATGCCTGTTTTCACCACTTTTATTCAATATTGTACTGGAAATTATACACAGAGCAATTAGGAAAGAAAAAGAAATGAAAAGCATCCAAATTGGAAAGAAAGAAGTAAAATTATCTCTATTCATAGATGACAGGATCTTGTGTACAAAAATTTCCAAGGAATCCAGAAAATAAAAATTAGAGAGAGTAAACAAGATAAGAGTAAACAACATCAGCAAGGTTTCAGGACAGAAGATCAATATATAAAAATCGGTTTAATGTTTATGCACCAGAAATGAACAATCTGAAAATGAAATTAAGACAGCTCCATTTATAAATAAAACAGGAATAAATTTAACAGAGAAGTGCAAGACTTGTACACTGAAAACTACAAAACAATGTTGAAAGACATTTAAGAATATCTAAAAGATGTAAAGACAACCCATGTTTACAGATTGGATGGCATAATATTTTTTAAGTTTTATTTTTAACTGCTGTGAGTACCTGATCATTGTATATATTTATAGGGTGCATGTGATGTTTTGATATGGCCATACAATGTGTATTAATCAAATCAGGGTAACTGGGGTATCTATCACCTCGAGCACTTATTTCTTTGTGTTAGGAACATTCCAATTTACTTATTTTAAAGTATATGCTAAGTTATTGTTGATTATAGTCCCTTTGTTGTACTATCAAACATTTTTCATTCTATCTAACTATATTTTTGCACATACTGACAATCCCCACTTTATCCCCTATTTCCACTACCCTCCCCGGCCGCTGGTAACCATCATTTTACTCTATGTCTCCATGAGATCTATTGTTTTAATATTTAGCTCCCAGAAAAGAGTGAGAACATGTGAGCTTTGTCTTTTTGTTCTTGGCTAATTTCACCTAACATAATATTCTCCAGTTCCATCTATGTTGTGGCAAATGGCAGGATTTCATTCTTTTCTGTAGCTATATAATAATTCCATAGTGTATATGTACAACAATTTCTTTATCCATTCGTCTGTTGATAGACACTTAGGTTGATTCCAACTCTTGACTATTGTGAATACTGCTACAACAAACATGGGAGTGCAGAAATCTTTTTGATACACTGATTTATTTCTTCGAGATAAATACATAGCTGTGGGACTGCTGGGACATATGGTAGATCTATTTTTAGTTTTTTATTCATGTATTTATTTATTCATTCATTTATTTTTATTTCAAAATATTAAGGAAGTGCAAGAGTTTTTCTTACATGTGTACCTTGTATAATGCTTAAGTTGGGGCTTTCAGTGTGCCCTTTACTAGAATAGTGTTCATTGTACTCAATAGGTAAGTTATTGCTCCTCACCCCCTCACAATCTCCCCCATTCTTGGTTTCCAATGTCCTTTACATCTTTTTGTGCCTGTGTGTGCCCATCGTTAAGCTCCCAATTATCAATAAGCATTCCTCTCTCTCTACATCCATTCCAGCATCTATTGGTTTTTGACTTTTTAATAATGGCCATTCTGACAGGGGTAAGGTGATATCTCATTGTGGTTTCAAATTGCATTTCCCTGATGATTAGTGAGTGATGCTGAGCATTTTTTCATATCTCTGTTGGCCATTTGTCTATCTTCTTTTGAAAAACTTCCGTTCATGTCTTTTGCCTATTTTTTAATGAGGCTGTTTATATTCTTGTTGATTTGTTTGAATTCTTTACAGATACTGGATATTAGCCTTTTATCAGATACATAGTTTGTGAATATATTCTCCTATTCTGTAGGCTATTTACTCTGTTGATTATTTCCTTTGCTGTGCAGATTTCTTAATTTAATTAAGTCCCATTTATTCATTTATTCATTGCTGCATTTGCCTTTGGGATCTTAGTCATAAATTCTTTGCCTAGGCCAATTTTTAGAAGAGTTTTTCCTATGTTTTCTTCTAGAATTTTTATGGTTTCATGCTTTGAATTTAAGTCATTTCTCCATCTTGAATGAATTTTTGATTTTGGAATATGGTGAGAGATAGGGGTCCTGTTTCATTATTTTGCAAGAGGCTATTTAGTTTTCCCAGCACCATTTATTGAATGAGGCTTCTTTTCTCCAGTGGATCTTGTTGTCTACTTTGGTGAAGATCAACTGGTTGTAGGAAGGTGGCTTTATTTCTGGGTTTTCTATTCTGTTCCATTGGTCTATGTCTCTATCTTTATACCAGTTCCATGCTGTTTTGGTTACTATAGCCTTGTAGTGTAATTTGAAGTCAGGTAATGTGATGCCTCTAGATTTGTTCCTTTTTCCTAAGATTGCTATTGCTATTCAGGCTTTTTGTTGGTCATAAATGAAGCATGAAATTATTTTTTCTAGATCTGTTAAATATGACTTTTTAAATTTGATGAGGAGTGCATTGAATCTATAAATCACTTTGGGTAGTATGGACATTTTAATGATGTTGATTCTATCAATCCACGAGTGTGGGATATTTTCCTATTTGTGTCATCTGTGATTTCTTTCATCAGTGTTTTGTAGTTCTCCTTGTAGAGGTCTTTCACCTCCTCAGTTAAGTATATTCCTAGATATTTCATTTTCTCTGTGGCTATTATAAATGACATTGGGTCCTTGATTTGACTCTCAGCTTAATTGTTACTGGTATATAGAAATACTACTGATTTGTTTGTATTGATTTTACAACCTGAGACTTTGCTATATTTATTTGCCAATTCCAGGAGTCTTTTGGTGGAATCTTTAGGGTTATCTACATACAAGATCGTGTCAGTGAACAGAGATAGTTTGGCCTCCTCTTTCCTGATTTAGATACTCTTTATTTCTTTCTCTTGCCTGGTTGTTCTGGTTAAGACTTCCAGTACTATGTTGAATAGAAGTGGTGACAGTGGGCACCCTTGTCTTGTTCTAGTTCCTAGAGGGAATGGTTTCAAGTTTTTCCCATACAGTATGATGTTGGCTATGGGTTTTTATCTAAGGCTTTTATAGTTTTGAGGTATGTTCTTTCTAGGTCTAGTTTTCTGAGGGTTTGTATTATGAAAGGATGTTGGATTTTATCAAATGCTTTTCCTGCATCTATTGAGATGATCCTAAGGTCTTTGTTTTTGCTTCTGTTTATGTGGTGAATCACATTTATTGATTTGTATATGTTAGACCATCCTCGAATCCCTGGGATGAAACCCATTTTAACATGGTGAATTTTTTTTTTTTTTGATGTGCTGTTGAATTTGGTTTGTAATATTTGTTGAGGATTTTTGCATCATTGTTCATAAGGGATATTGTTCTGTAGCTTTCTTTTTTTGTTGTATCCTTTCCTTGCTTTGCTAACAAGGTGATACTGGCTTCATAGAATGAGTTAGGGAGGATTCCCTCCTTCTCAATGGTGTGGAATATTTTCTGTAGGATAGATACCCATTGTTCCTTGTAGTTCTGGTAGAATTCAGCTGTGAATCCATCGGCTCCAGGGCTTTTTTTGTTGGTAAGTTTTTTTAATACAGCTTCAATCTTGCTGGTCATTATTGGTCTCTTAAAGATTTCTATTCCTTCCTGATTCTGGATTCGGAGCTTGTGTGTTTCCAGGATTTTACCCATTTCATCTACATTTTCTAGTTTATGAGCATAGAAGTTTTAATAGTATTCATGAATGATATTTCGTATTTTTGTGGTATCCATTGTAATGTCTTCTTGTCTTTACTGATCGAGCTTATTTGAGTCCTTTTTCTTCTATTTCTGGTTAATTTGGCTAATGGTATATCCATTTTGTTTATCTTTTTAAAGAACCAACTTTTTGTTATGTTGATTCTTTGTATTACTTTTTTGGTTTCCATTTCATTTTGTTCTGCTATGAAATTGGTTATTTCTTTTCTTCTGCTGGCTTTGAGTTTGGTTTGCTCTTCCTTTTCTAGTTCTTTGAGATGGGACATTAGGTTGCTAATTTGTGATCTTTGTCTTTTTGATGTAGGCATTTAATCTTGATGAATTTTCCTCTTAGGACTGCTTTTGCTGTATCCCATAGATTTTGAAAGCTTGTGTCACTTTAGCATTCAGTTCAAGGAATCTTTTGATATTCATGCTAATGTCATCATTGACCCAAGGATCATTCAGCAGCAGGTTGTTTAATATCCATGACTTTGTGTAGATTTGAGTGTTTCTCTTGGAATTGATTTCTAGTTTTATTCCATGGTGGTCTGAAAAGATACATGGTATGAATTTGATTTTTTTGAATTTGCTGATTTTTTTGTGGCCTGAGATATGCTCAATCTTGGAAAATGTGTCACGTGCTGATTAGAAGAATGTATATTCAGCAGTTTTTTTGTAGAATGTTTCGTAAATGTCTGTTAAGTCCATTTGTTCTAGAGTCCTGTTTAAGTCTAGTGTTTATTTGTAGATTTTCTGCTTCAAAGATTTTTCTAACTCTCAGAGTTGGATGATAAAGTATGTGGCAATTACCATGCTACTGTCTAGTTCTTTGCTTAGATCTAGTCAAATTTGCTTTATGAATCTGGGAACACCTGTGTTAGGTGCAAATATATTCAGGATTGTTATGTCTTCTTGTTGAATTGCTCCATTTACCATTATATAATTACTATCTTTGTCTTTTTCTACCTTTGTTGATTTAAAGTCTATTTTATCTGATATGAGAATAGCTATACCTGCTTGCTTTTGATTTCCATTTGCATGGAATTATTTTTCCATCTCTTTACCTGGAGTCTGTGTGAGTCCTTGAGAATTAGATGTGTTTCTTGGAGACAGCACATACTTGGGGTTTACTTTTTCATCCATTCAGCCAGTCTATGTGTTTTAAGTGAGGCAATAAGGCCATTCATGTTCAGTGTTAGTATTGCTATGTGGGATACTGTTCTGTTCATAGTGTTGGATGATATCTTGTTGTTTTGGTTTCCCTCTTGTGGTATTGTTTGATAAGAGCTGTGAGCTATAACTTTTTGGTGTTATACTAGTGGTTATCTATTTTGCTGTTCTATGTATTAATATAATGTAGTTCTCAGTATTTCCTTAAGGCAGGTCTACTAATGACAAAAACCTTTAGTGTTGCTTGTCTGCAAATGTTTTTATTTCTCCATCATTTATAAAACTTAGTTTTGCAGATACAAAATTCTAGGCTGGTAGTTGTTCTCTTTTAGAAGACTGAAAAGGGCCCTTTATCCCTTCTGGCTTATAAGGTCTCCACTGAAAAGTCTGCTGTTAGCCTGATGGGTTTTCCTTTGTAGGTTACTTGTTACTTTCATCTTAAAGCTTGTAAAATTTTCACCTTCATTTTGAATTTGACCAGGTTGGTGATTATGTGCCTTGGAGATGTCCTGTTTGCTATAAATTTTCCTGGTGTTTGATGACTATCTTGTTTCTATATATCTGAATCTCTGATGATACCTGTGAAGTTTTCCTCAATAATTCTCTCAAGTAAGTTTTCCATGCTTTTTGCTTTTTCTTCTTCTCCCTCAGAGATACCTATAATTTGTATATTGGTTTGCTTCACATAGCACCACATTTCTCTGAGTGATTATTCATCCTTCTTATTCTTTTATCTGCATCTTTGACTGACTAGATTAGTTCAAGAGCCTTGTCTGCAAGCTCTGAGATTCTTTCTTCTGCTTGGTCTAGCCTGTTGTTGAAACTTTCTGATGCATTTTGAAATTGCCTAAATGTCTCTTTAATTTCTTTAGGCTCTGTTATATACTTTCTTATATTGTCTAGCTCTTAAGTGACTTTTTCATTTTTTTCATTGATGTCCTGAAATGTTTTTCGGTTTCTTTTTGTTGGTTTTCAACTTTTGCTTCAATCTCATTCATCCATATTCTAAATTCCATTTCTGACATTTTGAAAACTTCCCTTCAGTTTGGGTCCATTGCTGTAGTTCCATTGTGATCCCTTGTGAGTTCCCAACTAGCTTCTTTTTCCATCTTGCCAGAGTTCTTTTGCTGGTTTCTTCTCATCTGAAACTTATTCTCTCAGCTCAGGGCAGACAGGTTTGCAGTGCACCTGTTCTCTATGCTGAGTGCTCTCCTACTTAGTAAGAAGGAGAGGTCCATAGATGATGCTTTTGTGACCTACTCCAGAATACTGACCTAGCAGGAGAGGGGCAGATGCATTGAGAGCCTGTAATGCAGCTGTTCTGTGTTGTCCCATTCCCTGTGATTGTCACAGTCCAAGCTGGTTCTGGATGATCTTCATATAGAGTGATGTGTTATTCCCCAGGCTACTATTGGATGCTTGAGTGAGGGGATAACAAGTCCCTCTCCATGGAGGCTGGTATTGGGGGAGAATGTTCTGTCAAATTCTCCCTGTGCTGGTGACTGTGCAGATGAGTGAGGTTATCTAGGCAGTGGTCATGGGTGTCAGGGATGCTGGCATTCACTCCATCCAGGTCTAGATGCAATGGCAGCTTAAGGAGAGCTGGTCCCTGGCAGAACGTTGGACCACAGAGATGGTTCCTGCCAGGAAGCAGAAGGGAGCCCCAGGCCTGAAGCCACAGGGCCTGGCAGGAGTGGGGGAGCCACATGGCCCTGGCTGCAGGCCCATAGGCACGGGTGGGGCCACAGGGTTAGACACTAGTGCAGGAACCATAAGGGTAGAGTTGTGGGGCCAGGCGGCAGTGCAGGAGCCACAGGGGAAGGGCTGTGGGGCATAATGGCAGTGTGGGAGCTTCAGAATTGGGTTCATGGGGCTGGGTGGCAGTGTGGAAGCTATGTAGGTGGGGCTGCATGGCCCGGAGGCAGTGTGGGAGCCTAAGAGCCAGGGCTGCAGGGCTAGGCTGCAGCACGGGGGCCTAAGAACCAGGGTTGTGGGGCTAGGCTGTAGAACTTTGGGTTCAGGGCCACAGGGCCTGGTGGCAGCATTTGGGTGACAGGGACAGGGCCATGAGGCATCTCAGGTGGCATCTGTGGCACCCGTTCTGCTCAAATCCCCCATGGGTGGGAGGGGTGCTCGTCTCCCAGTTACAGAGCATGCAGAAAATCAGCTCTCCCTGCTCCCTCCCCAATCTGGCTGGGGCAATGTGAAGGCAGTTTTTATTTGCATTTCTTTGATGACTAGTGATGTTGAGCATTTTTCCATATACCTGTTGTCCATTTATATATCTTCTTTTGAGAAGTGTTGATTCAGATCTTTTCCCCATTTTCTAATCAGATTATGTGATTTTTTTTCCTATTGAGTTGTTGGAGCTCCTTATATATTCAGTTATTAATTCCTTGTCAGACGGGTAGTTTGTAAATATGTTCTCCCATTCTGTGTGTTGTCTCTTCCTTTTGTTGATTGTTTCCTTTCCTGTGCAGAAGCTTTTTACCTTGATGTGGTTGTATTTGTCCAATTTTGCTTTAGTTGCCTGTGCTTCGCAGGTATTACTCAAGAAGTCCTTACCCAAAACAATGTCCTGGAGATTTGCCCTAATAATTTCTTTTAGTAATTTCATAGTTTCAGGTCTTAGATTTGAGTCTTTAATCCATTTTGATTTGATTTTTTTGTATGGTGAGAGATAAAGAACTAGTTTCATTCTTCCACATATGGATATCCAGTTTTCCCAGAACCGTTTATTGAAGAGACTCTCCTTTCTTCAATGTATGTTTTTGGCACATTTAACAAAAATATGTTCTCTATAGATGTGTGGATTTATTTCTGGGTTCTCTATGCTGCTCCATTGATCTATGTATCTGTTTTTATGTCTGTTTTTGTTACTATAGCTCTGTAGTATAATTTGAAATCAGGTAATGTGATTCCTCCAGTTTTCTTCTTTTTTTGCTCAGGATTCCTGTGGATATTCTGGGTCTTCTCTGGTTTCATATAAATTTGAGGATGATTTTTTCCATTTCTGTAAAGAATATCATTAGTATTTTGATGGGGATTGCATTGAATCTATAGATTGCTTGGGGTAGTACAGACATTTTAACAATACGGATTCTTCCAATCCATAAGCATGAAATATCTTTCCATTTTTTGAGTGTCCTCTTCAATTTCTTTCATCAATGATTTATAGTTTTCATTGTAGGGATCTTTCACTTCTCTGGTTAAGTTTATTCCTAGCTATTTATGTTATTTGTAGCTATTGCGAATGGGAATACTTTCTCGGGTCCTTTCTCAAATTGTTTGCTGCTGGCATATAGAAATGCCACTAATTTTTTATATTGATTTTGTATCCTGAAATTTTGCTGAATTAGTTTATCAATTCTAATAGTTTTTTTGGTATAGTCTTTAGGTTTCTGTAGATATAAGATTATATCATCTGCCAACAAGGATAATTTGATTTCTTTCTTCCCAATTAGGATTTCCTTTATTTCTTTTCCTTGTCTGATTACTCTAGCTAAAACTTCCAGTACTGTGTTGAATAATAGCACTGAAAGTGGGCATGCTTGTCTTGTCCCAGATCTTAGAAGAAAGTCTTTTAATTTTTCCCCATCTGGTATGATACTAGCTGTGGGTCTGTCATATATGACTTTTATCATGTTGAGGTAGTTCCTCCTATATCTAGTTTTTTCATGATTTTCATCATGATAAGATGTTGCATCAAATGCTTTTTCATTATCAATTGAAATGATCATATGTTTTTTGCCTGTCATTCTGACGATATGGTAGATCACATTGAATTGCATATGTTGAACCATTTGCATCTCTGGGATGAATCCCACTTGATCATGATAAAAAATCTTTTTAGAGTGTTTTTGAATTTGGTTTTATAGTATTTTGTTGAGGATTTTATTTTTTGGTTGTGTCTTTGTCTGGTTTTGGTGTCAGGGTGATATAGGCCTCATAGAATGAGTTCGAGAGTGTTCCCTTCTTGATTTTTTAGAATAGCAAGTAGGATTGGTATTAGTATTTTTTTTTTGAAAGCTTGGTGGATTTCAGCAGGGTAGCCAACAAGTCCTGGGCTTTTCTTTGATAAGAGAGTTTTTATTACTACTTCTATCTCATTACCTGTTATTGGTTTATTCAGATTTTTGGATTTCTTCCTGGTTGAATCTGGATGGGTTGTATTTGTCTAGGAATTTATCCATTTTTTCTAGGTTTTCCAATATATTATTTAATGTCTTTGTTAAATTTTGCTGATAGGCTTTGCATTCCTTCTCTGTGCTGTCTTAAAGTTCATTGTGCTTCTTTAGAACAGCTATTTGGATTCTTTGTCTGAAAGGTCACGTATCTCCATCACTCCAAGATTAGTCACTGGTACATTATTTAGTTCGTTTAGTCAGGTCATGTTTTCCTGGATGTTTTTGATGCTTGTGGATGTTTGTCAGTATCTGGGCATTGAAGAGTTAGGTATTTATACCAATCTTTGCAGTGTGAGCCTTTCTGAACCGTTGTTCTTGAGAAGGCTTTCTGGATATTCAAATGGAATTGAGTATTTTGATCTAAGTCTTTGGTTTGTGCCGACAGATCAGTACTTGGGGCACCCCAAACTCAAAAATGCTGTGACTCTTGCAGAATCCTGGTGGTACCACCTTGGTGGACTTGCATAAGATAAATGATAAATGAGAATTCCTTGCATTACCTGGCAAGATCTCTCACTCTTTTCCTTTGCTCTCTGTGCTGGGCTCCTAGAGTTGCGGGAGGAGTGATGTGGGCACTCCCTCATAACCACCACACCTGGGACTTTGCCAGGTCATGCCTGAAGTCATCTCAGTCTCACCCACAGACCATGGTGACTGCTTCCTGGCTATCTCTGATGTTTGTTCAAAGCTCAAGGGCTCTTTAGTCAGAAGATGGTGAATCCTGCCAGGACTGGGTCCTTCCCTTCAGGGCAGCATGTTTCTTTCTGGCCCAGGGTGGGTCTAGAAATGCCATCCAGGAACTAAGCCTTGGAATCAGGGACTTCAGGATTCTACATGGTAGTTTATTTTACTGTGGCTGATTTGGTACCCAAGTTGCAAAACAAAGTCATCTGAACTCTTCCCTTTCCTTTCCCCAAGTGGAAGAAGACTCTCCCTGAGCCACACTGCCTGGAGTTGGGGAAGGGGTGACACAGGCACTCCTTGGCCTTCGCTGCTAATGTCTCTCTTAGTCACATGCAGCCCAAGACCACTAGCTCTAAACCAGCACCACCACAGGAATTGCCCAAGGACTGCAGTCTTTGTGGCCTTCCTGTCTTATGAAATTTTCCAGGCTCCAGGCCACTTTTTGTCAGCCAATGTTGAAGCTAGCTGGAACTCAGGTTTTGAAGTGGAGGATTTCCCTCTTTCTGGTCTAAAAGCTCCCTCTGTGGATGCCAGCAGTATTCTGCCCTGTACTCTTCTCCCCTGTGACAGGGTGGCCCTGAGTTCCAATGCAAAGTTGCACAATCACTTCACTCTCCCTTCCTCGGGCACACAGATGCTCTCTCCACTGGGTACATTGGCACGGCACTACCAAAGGATGGTGGAGGGGTGGCATAGGCAATGTGAGACTGCCTACCTCAGTGCCTCTCTCCTTAATATATTAAAACCAGGATTAAATATGATACTGTGATCACTCACCTGACTTTTGGTTCTTCTGAAGGTGCTTCCTTGCATGGATAGTTGTTGAATTTGGTTTTTGTACAGAGGGATGATCACTGGAGGTTTCTATTTAGCCATCTTGCTCTGCCCCCTCTCCGTCATAATATTTTTAGGATAGCAATACCACTCAAATTGATACACAAAATTAAATGACCATTTAAAAACTGCATTACAGTCTATATCAATAATTGGTAATAAATAAATGTACTTGTCAGGCATTTTTGAGATATCTTTATTGTGCAAGTCACAGTACAAAGTGATATAATTGATACAGAGATGATTAAGTCCTGGAACCTGCCTCTAAGCATCTGATAGACGCAAACTCACTCAAAGAGCTGTAAATCCATGCAGAAGGAAGTCTTACAGAATATATCAGAGAAGACTTGACAGAGAAGGAAGTATTCAAGTCTTGAAGAATGAATCATTTGGTAAGTGGATGCAAGGGCATTCTAGACTGAGAAAACCTATGTGAGCAAAAATACACAGACAGAAAAGTCTGTTCTTAATGCAATTTCCCCCGAGGACCTCGACTATACAATAGTCAGTCTAATTTCAGTTACCATAAGTATTTGAACATCATAATTTATATTCCTTTTAAAATATCCTATAATTCATATTCCCTGTCTCTATCTTCCAATTAGGTTTTGTGTGTGTGTGTGCTATAAAAACGAAACAACTTTTTTGGTCTTTTTTTTTTTTCCAGAATATTACAGGGGTACAAATGCTTTGGTTACATAAATTGCCTTTGCACAGCCAGAGTCACAACTACCAGCTTGCCCATCCCCCCTTAAGTGAAGCAGTATGAATAAGAATGTAATAAGATGTATTTTTCAATTAGTTTGAATTGGTGAGGCTTTATTACATTCTTATTCATACTGCTTCACTTAATGGCTGCTAAGGAGATCAATTTTTTATGATCTTCTGTGGGTTAATAAAGTAATAAATTTTTTTCTTTGAAATCAGAATTGGTGCAGTGCCTTAGGAGGCAGTCCAAAACTAAAATAAGGAAACATTCTAATCCTTTTCATAACCTCGATAAAAATATATATAATAAAATATTCCCCCAAGGATTTTGCATTTCAAGTTTTTAAAATTATTAGACCTTATTATTTAGAATAGTTTTAGGTTTACAGAAAAATTGAACAGAAAGCACAGAGAGTTCCCATATACTACACCCCCACCCAGTTTCCCTTATTATTACCATCTTGTATTAGTGCTATATATTTGTTGCAAATGATGAACCAATATTGGCACATTATTATTAGCTAAAATTCAAAGTCTACATTAGAGTTCATTCTTTGTGTTGTATATTTCTATGGTTTTGAAAAATGCATAGTGTCATCTCTTTACCATTACAGTATAATACAGAATAGTATCACTTCCCTAAAAATCCCCTGTGCTCCATGTATTCATCCCTATCCCCCGCATAATCCCTGGCAACCACTGATCTTTTTACTGTCTCTATGGTTTTGCTATATTTTCCAGAATGTCATATTGCTAGAATTATAACATATGTAGCCTTTGAGACTATTTTCACTTAGCAATGTGTATTTTCCCTTTTATTCATATATAATAATTTCCATATTTATAAGGTACATGTGAGTGTTTGTTACATGCATAGAATGTGTAATGATCGAGTCAGGATATTTAGGGTTTCTATCACCTTGAAGGTTTATCATTTTTATGTGTTGGTATCATTTAAAATCCTTACTTCTCTGTACTTTGAAATATACATAATATTGTTTCTAAATATAGTCCCCTACCTAGTCTGCTATCAAATATTAGCACTTATTTCTTCTATCTAACCATATGTTTGTACTCATAACCAAACTCTCTTTATGCCCCCACCCACCCACCCTTCTCAGTCTCTGGTAACTATAATTTTATTCTCTATGTCCATATACGAGTGAGAACATGTGGCATTTGTCTTTCTGTGCCTGGCTTATTTTACTTCACATAATGACCTTAGGTTTCATACACCTTGCTGTAAATGACATGATTTCATTTATTTTTGTGACCAAATAGTATTCCATTGTGTATAGACTACATTCTCTTTTTTTTTTTACAAACATGCCATGTTTATGTATTGAAAGAATTAATATTATTAAAGTACCATATTATCCAAACCAACTTATAGACTTAATGTGATTTCTTTAAAAATTCCAATGGCATTTTCACAATAATAAAAACAAAAACAATTCAAAATTTATATGAACCTAGAAGAGACTTTGAGTAGTCAAAGTAATGTTGAGGAAGAAAAACAAAGCTGGGGACAGCATGCTTTCAGATGTTAAACTATTTGTCAAGAGTATGGTTACAAAAACAGGATGCTAAATGCATTAAAAACAGACACGAGAACCAATGGAATTGAAGAGAAAGCCTAGAAATAAACCCAAGCACATAAGGTCAACTAATCTTTGATAGGGCAAGAATACACGACACAGAAATTATGATCTTCTTTTTTTTATTTCAGGGTATTATGAGGGTACAAACATTAAGGTTACACTTTATGTCTTTGCCTCACCCAAGCAAGGGTTAGGGGCATACCCTTCTCCCCTACAATGCTCCCTGTGTCCTTTAGTTGCAGGTTTACCCCCCTCCCCTGCATCCTCCTAATCCCTGGAGAATATTTCTGCCATGTAGACCACATTCTCTTTATCTATTCATCCTTTGATTGGCTTTTATGATAATTTCTTATCTTTGCTATTGTGAATAGTGCTGGAATAAACATGCAAGTGCAGTTATCCCTTTGATACACTGATTTCTTTCTCTCTCTCTCTGTCTCTCTTTCTCTCTCTCATCTCTCTCTCTTCTTTTTGTGGATAGATGTCCAGTTGTATGATTGCTGGATCAAATGGTAATTCTATTTTTATTTTTTGAGAAATCTCCATACTGTTTTCCATAAGGGCTGGACTAATTTACATTCCCACAACAGTGTATGAGAGTTTACTTCTCTCCACATCCTTGCCAGCATCTGTTACGTTTTTTGTCTTTTTAATAGTAGCCATTCTAACTGGGGTGAGATGATATCTCACTGTGGTTTTGATTCGGATTTCCCTGATGATTAGTAATGTTGAGTATTTTTTCATATACCTGTTGACCATTTGTATGTCTTCCTTTGACAAATGTCTATACATGTCCTTTGCCCATTTTTAGTGGAATTATTTGGTTTTTACTGTTGAGATATTTGAGTTCCTTGTATATTCTGGATTTTAGTCCCCTGTCAGATGAGTAATTTGTAAATACATTTTTTTCATTCAAGAGTTTGTTTCCTTATTCTGGTGATTGTTTCCACTGCTGTGCAGAAGCATTTTAGTTTAATATAATCTTATTTGCCTATTTTTGTTTTGGTTGCTTGTTTATCGATATGCATTTAAGGTTCCTCTATGTCTTTTCACAGTTTTATAGCTTATTTCTTTCTGTCACTGAATAATATTCCATTATGGATGTAGCATAGTTTGTTTATTCATTGACCTATTGAAAGGCATATTAGTTGCTTTGAAATGTTGGCAATTATGAATAAGGCTGTTATAAATATTTGTGTTAAGGTTTTTGTCTGGACATAAGTTTTCAACTCATTGAGGTAAATACTGAGGAGTGAGATTTCTAGATCATATGGTAAAACTATGTTTATCTTTTGAAGAAACTGCCAAACTATCTTCCAAAATAGCTGTACCACTTTGCATTCCCCCAAACAATGAATAAATGAATGAGAGTTTCTGTTGCTCTCACTTCAAAATTTTCTTTCTTTTTTTTTTTTTTCTTTTTCTTTTTTTCTTAGAGACTTGTTCTGTCGCCAGGCTGGAGTGCAGTGGCATGACCATAGCTCATTGCAGCTTCAAACACCTGGGCTCAAGCAGTCCTTCTGCTTAAGTCTTCCAAGTAGCTGAGACTACAGGTGCATTCCACCATGACTAGCTAATTTTTTTTTTTTTTTTTTTAGAGATGGGGTCTCACTATGTTAGTCAGGTTGCTCTCAAACTCCTACCCTCAAGCAATCCTCCCATTTGGCATCCCAAAGTACTGGGATTACCACCTCATCTGGCCTCATTTTCAGATTTTCTAATGAAAACTATCCTTAACATTGTGTTATGTGACCTTCTCAGCTATTAATGACTAATCCTGTATCTGGTTAATAGATGGTAAGAAGACAAACCAGAGTGTGGTTTCCAATTGTCTATTTGGCTTCTGCTGTGATTCCTGGAGATCATAACGATTAAAAAAAATTAAGCATCGCAATGCAGATTTTACTCAAGCCCGCCTCAATGGGAAAGGAGAGTTTCTGTAAGACTGGATTTTTGTATAATGAAATTGAATTTGGAATTTTGTTTTCTAATTCTGTTGAAACTTTTTCAGTGGTATTTACCCACTGACCAACTTCATGTAGTCAGGTGTAGAGGAACTGCACATGAACTTTCTGTAATTCGCAGAGCTTTGGGAGTTGTTCCAAATTTGGTCTTCACTCCTCATTGAGCTCGCCCTCATCGTTCTCTCAACAGGTATTGTGCACAATGCACATACTGCTTTTATTCATGATTTTCTACCTGGATGACCTATCTTTCCAGCAAGGTTGCCAACTCTTTGAGGGCAGGGATCCTATTAATCACTTTTATATTCTCCTCTACAGTATATGGTATGACACACCTTACTGTTTCAGTTAGCTCTGTTTATCTAGCTCAAGTAAAAGGGACAAGGGGTAAATTGAATGTATACATGATTCTCAAGAAGGTGAAGGACAGGAACTGATTTATAGCCAGGCCTTTTTTTTTTTCTGAGACACAGTCTCACTCTGTTGTCCAGGCTACAGTGCCATGGCATCAACCTAGCTTACAGCAACTTCAAACTCCTGGGCTCAAGTGATCCTCCTGCCTCAGCCTCCCGAGTAGCTGGTACTACCAGTGCATGCCACCACCCCCGGCTAATTTTTTCTAATTTTAGTAGAAACAGGATCTCACTCTTTCTCAGGCTGATCTCAAACTCCTGACCTCAAGTGATCCTCCTGCCTTGGTCTCCCAAAGTGCTAAGATTACAGGCGTGAGCCACCGTGCCCAGCCAATATATCCAGGCCTTGCAGGAACTGGAGCTGCAATAGGAGTGGAGTAGTTACAAGTGCTAATTCTGGAGTCAGACCTCCTGGGTTCAAATCCTGGTTGTGCCACTTACTAGCTATGTGACCTTATGTAAGTCACTAAAGAATCTGTGCTTCAATTTCTTCATCCATTAAATGAGGATAAATAATAATATTTCATAGTAAGTTTGTGAAGATTAAATGAATTAACATAGGTAAAGAGCAAAGAAGAGTGGCTGGCACATAATGAATGTTTTCTAAATATTAACTGCTATTATTATCAAGTGCCAAAGCAGTGCTTGCACACTCACTCTCTGTCTTTCTGTCTGTCTCTTGCTTTTGCTCTCCTGCTCTTTCCCTCTCTCTCTCGGGCTTCATAGTGTTTTTCCTGATATCTTCTTTCTATCTATGGGTCTTCCCTATTCTCCATATTTTTAGCAAACCAACGTCCTCTGCCACTACTCTATATTATTTCTGCTCCCTCAAAATTTCAGCTTGAATGTTTTCCTTTAACTTACTATATTTCAAACTCATGGCCATGTAGTTAGTGGTTAATAACATGGACTCTGGAGCCAGACTATGTGGGTTTTAATATCAGCTCTGCCACTCACTATCCGTGTGCCCCTGAACAAGTTATTTAGCCTTTTGTGATTTCATCTTATCATTTGTTAAATGGTGATAATAATAATAGAATCTACCCCATAGACTGTTGTGAGGATTGAATGAATTAAGATTTTGCTTGGTATAAATAGCAAGTGCTACGTGAGTGTTTGCTGTCATTATTGTGGCAATTCTCAAAGCATTCATGTTGCTTCTGCTCCTGCTGCTAACTGCTTCAGAGTAGAGTTTGTTTGGCTTAGCTCATCTTTTGTAGGCTGGGATTCATTGGTCACAAATTGATGCCAAGCCTAAGAATAGAGTTCCCTTGTTTAGGTACCCATTTATGGTCCATTCAGTTATGGCCAGGGCAATGGGGTCAAAGAATATAAAACATGGTTACTACTCCTGGTGGGACTGCAGGGGTCGGGAGTTTATGCTTCCTTTAGGGTGTGAGTAGACAAATGCTGTAAACATATCTAAGACACTTGGATAGATTTCTCAATAAATATTGCTGATGCTGAGTAAGCTAGATGACTAATGGAAATATAGATTGGATTGAGTATTTACAGGGCCCAGAGCTCTCCCTGAAAATATGTTTGAAACTAAATCCTAGAACCATGGAATGTCAAAACTGGCTAAAGTCTTAAAGAGATCTTCTAAGTACAACCTCCTATCATTCTTCCATGTCTGCCTCACATTTTACAGCTTGGAAAACTGAACCCCAGAGACTGGATGTGACAGCCCAAATCATGCAGTGAGTTATCGAGAAACATCAGCAATGCCAGTACCGTTGCTGCATCATTTAGTCCACCATCTAATACAAATACTTTTATGAAACCATTTTCTCCATATCTCAAACAACACTTTCCACCTAATTTTTTCAGCCTCATGGCCAAGACTTAAGCCAATGACTATCCTAATTTAGGTTCACATAGTCCTTCATATTGATTTTCTACCTAAAGATGGCACCTTATAATATATTGTTTTGGGGAGGCTTTTCCCTACCTGACACCTGCCATATCAAGGAACTATAATCAGAAATATTGAAAGAGCCAACTTATCACATGATCTTGTCTGTAACTCAGCTTCACTGCGTAAGGCACCTGTGTATTATATGTTGTTACATCTGCCAAAATGATTGAAACTTTAAAGCAAAATATAAAAGATTTATTTAGTAAAAATGACTATGTTTCAACAAAAGTTCCCAGCTTTGAGGTCCTATTACTTCATCCATCACCTGATTAGATATATTATAGCACTTAATCTCCTTTCATTATTGTTCATTTACTGGCATTTGTAAATTCATGACACTGAAGATAGCAGTAAATCCAAAATGATTCATATAAGAAAATGTAACCATGATAATAAATAAAGCTAAAGTAAATATAATGGACTCTCCTCAGTTGAAACCTCCCGGGTCCTTAAATATCTTTGCACATGTTTGTCTCCATACCTTTCCCTACCTTAATTCACAAACCAGATGCCTGTCCCTCTACTCTCTACATCTTCATATCTGGATTAACAAATCTCTTTATTTGAAAGGGGGAAGCTATAGCATCCATTGATAAACAACTTTTGAGTAATTTTGTCTTCAATGAAGTACACATAACATTAAAATATTAATAATACTAAATGTAAACAAGTATCTCTCTCATGAATTCACAGAAACAGAGATTCCGTGGCTTGACATTACAGGCATAATACAATGGCTCCAACTCATCATTCCAAACTTATCACCCAGCACTGTCCTCCTTAAATCTGTCACTCAAGTCAGAAAGGCTTACTTGTTTACCTTTTAAAATGTGTTGTATATTCCAGCCTCCCTAATGATACCACACTTACAATGACCTCCCTGCCCCTCACTGCAGATTTTACCCATCCAAATCTTAGTGGTTGCCATAGGAGTTTGGCAAAGAAAGAAAACCTTGTGCATTGACCATTACACAGAAAGTCTTCATAGAAGAGGAGAGAAGAGACATTAAATGAACCTTAAAACCAAAGTAAGATTTGAAGAAGTAGAGAGTAGAAGAAAAAGCATCTGGTTTAGGCATTAAGATAGGCAAAAGTGTAGGAGTAGAAGTGCACAAGAATGTTTGAGGGATGAGTAAACCAGTTTTGCTAGTGAAAAAAAATGAGGGTCTAAATTAAATAAACTTATTAATTATGTAAACTCTGCCCATTTCCAAAAGCTGTCTGAGGCAGGACAGAGCAGTAGGGATAGAGAAGGAATTATGAATCTGAGCAATATTTGCAAGAATTAATGGAACTAACTGTTCAAGGGTTTTAAGCCTGGAAGTACAGTGATAATATTTTTGCATTAGAAAGATTGCTATGGCAGCAGTGTAGAGAATGCAATGGTGGGAAGCAGGGTGATCAGTTAGAAAACTATTGTCCTGTTCCAAGCATGAGATTATGAGGTCCGCCTTGCTTGGGGTAGTGAAAGGGATGGGGAGGAGGGAATATCAGTAAGAAAGAGTACAAGAAAACTGAGAGAATAAGGTGTCATCAATGAAAACAAGAAAGTCTCAAGAGAGAACCAATCTGGTGGATGATAGCTTAGTTTTGGCCAGTGTGTGAGAGTATAGCGTATGTGTGTGTATAATGTGATTTTTCATAAGATACACTAGATACAATTTAAATTGTATAAATTCTAGCTTCAAAAAAGACTGGTAGAAGGGGGACTTGGGACTGTCGAGGGTTCCACAGGGGATGTTTAAGCCACGGCACCTGGCAACAGCTGTCCTGCATCTGACAGCGCACCTATCACACCCAGGTTAGGTATGTCTGCTCAGAATCAGAGGGAACAATTAAGCCAGGGTACCTGGGAGAGGCGGCCCCACTTCTGACAGAGCACCTGTCACATCAAAGCTGGCTCTTTCTGCTCGGGATCAGTGAGGGCTCTACAGGTGACAATTAAGTCAGGACACCTGGGAGCAGCTGCCCTACCTCTGACAAGAGTGCCTATCACACCCAGGCTGGCTATTTTTGCTTGGAACCAAAGATGGTCCCAAGGGGAGGATTAAGCCAGGGCAAATGAAAGGAGTGGCCCCACCTCTGACAGAGCACCTATCATACCCAGGCTTCCAAGAGCTTGGGGTTCACTCCTTTCACTCTAAAAAGATCCATTCCCAATGACAAAAGCTACTGCTTCCTCTGAGGGGTGTTGCTACCAGTCCTCTCCCCAAGCTGCCTGTCTTTTCCATGAGGACCATTTCGGCCACAGCCCACAGCCAGTCTGGTGCCCCTGCACACAGTGGGTTGAGCTTCTTCCACCACCTGTGCTGCAGCTGGGCCAGGATGGAAGCTGGGAATATGAGTGCTTTTGTGCCCCTGAAGGGCAGAGACTGCCAAGAGAGGGAGATGAGAGTGGTTTGCGTGGCCCATAACTGCTTGTCTCTGCTAATCTCATCAAGAGGGTCCCCCTCCTGTCACAGGATCATGGGGCATCTACCCTTCTCCTGCCTGATCATTCTTATAGAAAAGGAGAGCAGCCCACCTCTCACTATCATAGCCAGAACCTTAACCCAGGGAGGCTTGAGGGCAAGTTTTCCAGCTCAGTCTTGGTCTGGTGCCCCCAGGACTAAATAACACCATCCAGGGGGTGGGAACTGGATATTACCTAATCCAGACCACCAGTACTGGCACCTGAACACTTTCCCAGGGAAGATCCAACTGACCCAAATTGCCAGCAACACCATAGTGGGTACCTACTTACATGAACCAAAAGGCAATATACCTCTCCCTCTCTACACTAAGCAGCAAAGCTCCCAGCAGAGGAAAACAGGTTAACCACAAAGTTATCTGTTTTGAATTAAGGGAAGAGTTTCCAGATGAAAACAAACCAGCATGAGAACTCTGGCAATATGAAAAAGCAAGTTGTTTTGACACACCAGAAGGACCAAACTTGCTCTCCAGCAATGGACTCCAACCAAAAGGAAATTTTTGAAATGTTGTAATGGAATTGAAAATATGGATCACATGTAAGCTCAATGGGATCATTGAGAAAGTTGAAAACCAACATAAAGAAACAAAAATAAATAATTCAGGAAACGAATGAAAAATTCACTAAAGAGATATAATTTTTAAAAAATACATAAGAGAACTTCTAGAAATGAAGGAGTCATTTAGGCAATTTCAAAATAAAGTGGGAAGTATTAACAACAGACTAGATCAAGCAGAAGAAAGATTTCAGAGCTTAAAGACAAGACTTTCAAATTAACCCAGTTAGTCAAAAATAAAGAAAAAAGAATTAAGAAATGAACAAAGTCTCTGAGAAATATGGGATTATGTAAAACACCCAAGCATAAGAATCATAGGTATCCCTGAGAAAGAAGAAGAAAAAGCTAAAAGCATGGGAAACCAATTTGATGGAATAATGTAGGAAAACCCTGGTCTTGCTAGAGATTTAGACAATGAGATACAAGAAGGGGAGAGAATGCTTGGAAGATTCAAGGCAAAGGGGATATCATCAAAGTACATAGTCATCAGTCTAGCCAAGGCAAAGTGAAGGAGAAAATCTTACAAGCTGTGACATGAAAGCATCGAGTAATTTACAAAGGAAAACTCATGAAATTCATGGAAAACTTCTCAGCAGAAACCTTATAAGCCAGAAGGTACTAGGGTGCCACGCTTAGTATTCATAAACAGAATAACTGTCAGCCAAAACTTTTGCATTCTGCAAAACTAAGTTTAATAAATGAAGGAAAAATAAAATCTTTCCCAGGCAAGCAAACACTAAGGGAGTTTGTCACCACTAGACCTGCTCTACCAGAAATACTCAAAAGAGCTCTGAACACCAAAAAGAATGGTTGGTACTTACCAGCCAAAAAAAACTTGCAAGTAAAAACTCACAGTTCTTACAAAACAGTAACACAAGGGAGAATACAAAGAAACTAGGTAACAATCAACATGATGAGTAGAACAATATCTCACTTATCCATATTAATATCGAATATAAATGGTCTAAATGCCTCCATTTGAAATATATAAATTGGCAGACAGGGAAGATGGCTGACCAGAGACACTGGCTATCAGAGCAACTCAGTAGGAAGGAAAGGTTTTATTTTATATATATTTTTTTTATTTCAAAATTGTAACAGGGATACAAACATTTAGTTTACATATTTTGCAGTTGCACCATGTGAGTTGAAGCTACAAGTGTGCCCATCCCAGACACTGTGCACCACACACATTAGGCATGAATTTACCCATCCCCTCCTCCCCTATCCCACCTGCCGAACACCCAATGAATATTACTTCCATGTGTGCACATAAGTGTAGATAAATTAGTACAAATTTGATGGTTAGTGAATGTGGTGCTTGTTTTTCCATTCCTGTGATATGTAGTAGAATAGGCTCCAGCCCCATCAAGGATAATACAAGAGGTGCTAGATCGCTATTGTTTTTTGTGGCTGAGTAGTACTCCATGATATACATATACCACATTTTATTAATCCACTTATGTATTGATGGGCACTTGGGTTTATTTCACATCTTTGCAATTGTGAATTGTGCTGCTATAAACATTTGAGTGCAGATGTCTTTTTTATAGAATGCCTTATGTTCCTTTGGGTAGATGCCTAGTAATGGGATTGCTGGATCAAATGGCAGTTCTACTTGTATCTCTTTGAGGTATTTCCATATTACTTTCCACAGAGGTTGTACTAGTTTGCATTCCCACCAGCAGTGTATGAGTGTTCCTATCTCTCCGCATCCATGTCAACATTTATTGTTTTGGACTTTTTGATAAAGGCCAGTCTCACTGGAGAGAAGTGATATCTCATTGTGGTTTTGATTTGCATTTCCCTGATGATTAGAGATGTTGAGCATTTTTTCATATGTTTCTTGGCCATTAGTCTATCTTTTTTTGAAAAGTTTCTGTTGATGTCCTTTGCCCACTTTTTGATAGGGTTGTTTGATGTTTTTTCTTGCTGATTTTCCTGAGTTCTATATAGATTCTAGTTATCAGCCCTTTATCAGATGTGTAGCATGTGAATATTTTCTCCCATTCTGTAGGTTGTCTGTTTGCTCTCGTGATAGTTTTCTTGGCTTTTTACTTTGATAAGATACCTTTTATTTATTTTTATTGTTCCCGTGATTGCCTTTGGGGCTTTCTTCCTAAATTATTTCCCTAGGTCAATGTCTGTAAGAGTTTTTCCAATATTTTCTTCTAGAATTCTTACAGTTTCATGCCTTAGGCTTAAGTCTGTTATCCAACATGAGTTGATTTTTGTGAAAGGTGAAAGGTGTGGATCCTGTTTGAGTCTTCTACATGTGGCTATCCAATTTTCCCAGCACCATTTATTGAATAAGAATTCCTTTCCCCGGTGTATGTTTTTGTCTGCTTTGTTAAAGATTAGATGGCTATATGAGGGTGGTTTTATATCTGGGTTCCCCGTTCTGATCCATTGGTCTATGTCTCTGTTCTTGTACCAGTACCATGATGTTTCTGTTACCATAGCTTTGTAGTATAGCTTGACATCTGGTAAATTGATGCCATATTTTTACCTAAGGAGTTAAAAGACCTCTATAGGGAGAACTATGAACAATGAGGAAAGAATAGCAGAGGACATAAACAGGTGGAAAACAATACTATGCTCATGGGTCCACAGAATCAACATTGTTAAAATGTTTATACTACCCAAAGCGATCCACAGATTCAGTGCAATCCCTTTTAAAATACCAACATCATTTTTTGCAGATGTAGAAAAAATAATTCTATGACCCTTTAGCAAAAGCAGTCTTAAGGAAAATTGACTTTGAATCAACAATAGTAAAGAAAGATAAAGATGGACATTATATAATGGTAAAGGGAACAATTCAAGAAGAAATCATAACAATCCTAAATATTTATATACCTAACACAGTTGTGCCCAAACCCTACTAGATCTAAGCAAGGAGAAAAACAGCAGAATCATGATTGCCAGGGACTTCAACACCCACTTAGAGATCTGGACAGATCATCCAAACAGAAAATAAATAACCACTAGACTTAAATGGGACTCTAGAACAAATGGGCCTAGTAGACATTTACAGAACATTTTACCCAAAAACTTTTGAATATACATTCTTCTCATTACCACATAGAACATTCTCCAAGATTGATTATATTTTAGGCCACAAATCATGGTTCTACAATTCAAAAAAGTTAAAATTATGCCATGTATCTTCTCAAACCACAGTGAAATAAAACTAGAAATCAACTCCAAGAGAAATATTGAATTCTACACAAAGTCATGTAAATTAAACAACCTGATGCTGAATAATTATTGGATCAATAATGAAATTAAGATGGAAATCAAAATATTCCTCTAAATGAATGCCAAAAGGGACACAGTTATCAAAATCTGTGTGATTCAGCAAAAGCAGTCCTAAAGGGAAAATTCCTAGCCTTACACACCTACATCAAACAGACAGAAAGATGTTTAATCGACAATCAAATGACATGTCTCAAGGAACTAGAAAAGAAATAGTAAACCAAAGCCACAACCAGCATAAGAAAATAAATAACTAGGGGTAGAGCAGAACTAAATTAAATTGAAGACAAGAAAATAATACAGAAAATCAATGAAGCAAAGAGCTGATTCTTTAAAAAGATAAATAAAATTGATAGACCCCTTGCTAAATCAGCCAGGACCAGAAGAGAAATGATCCAAATAAGCTCAATCAGAAATGAAAAGGGGTCAGGCGTGGTGGCTCACGCCTGTAATCCTAGCACTGTGGGAGGCTGAGGAAGGTGGATCGCTTGAGGGCAGGAGTTCAAGACCAGCCTGAGCAAGAGCAAGACCCTGTCTCTACCAAAATTAGAAAGAAATTAGCTGGACAACTAAAAATATATATATAAATAATTAGCCAGGCATGGTGGCACATGCCTGTAGTCCCAGCTACTCGGGAGGCTAAGGCAGAAGGATCACTTGAGCCCAGGAGTTCGAGGTTGCCGTGAGCTATGATGAAGCCATGGCACTCTACCCTGGGCAACAGAGTGAGACTCTGTCTAAAAAAAAAAAAAGAAAGAAATGAAAGGGAGATACTACAACTCATACCACAGAAATATAAAATATCATCTGTGAATACTATGAAAACCTCTATGTACAAATTTGAAAATGTAGAAGAAACGGACAAATTCCTGGAAACACACAACTTCCCAGGACTCATAAGGAAGAATTAGCATTCCTGAATAGACCAATAATAAGCTACAGCATGGAAGCAGCAATAAAAAATTTCCCAACAAAAAAAGCTCCAAACCAGATGGTTTCACAGTCCAATTTAATCAGACCTAAAAAGAAGATTTAATACTCAAACTGTAGAAATTATTCCATGACATCAAGAAGGAGGAAATCCTTCACAACTCATTATATGAAGCCAGTATCACCTTGATACCAATTACAGGAAAGGACACAACAAAAAAGGAAAACTACAGACCAATATCCCTTATGAATATAGATGCAAAAATTGTCTATAAAATACTAGTAAACCTAATTCAACAGCACATCAAAAAAATAATCCACCAGGACCAGGTAAGTTTCAACCCAGGGATGCAAGGATGATTCAACATATATTAATCAATACATGTGATTCACTACATAAACAAAAGCAAAAATAAAGATCAAATAATCATCTCAATAGATGCAGAAAATAATTTGATGAAATTCAGCACTGTGTCATGATAAAAACCTTCAACAACCTAGGCATACAAGGAACATATCTCAAAATTATAAAAGCCATATATGACAAACCCACAGCCAACACCATACTGAATGGGGAAAAGTCGAAAGCTTTCCCACTAAGAACTGGAAGAAGACAAGGATACCCACTGTCACTATTTCCATTAAAATAGTCCTGGAAGTCCTAGTCAGAGAAATCAACCCAGAGAAAGAAATTAAGTATATACAAATGGGGAAAGAGGAGGTCAAACTATTGCTTTTTACAGATGATATAATCTTATATCCAGAAAACTGCAAAGATTCCACCACAGGACTCTTGGGATTGATAAATAAATTCAGCAAAGTCTCAGGTTACAAAATCAATGTGCATAAATCAGTAGCATTCCTATAAACCAATAACAGTCAAATGAAGAATCAAATCAAAGACTCAATGCCATTCACAATAGCTACAAAGAAAATAAAATACCTAGGAATATACTTAACCAAGGAGGTGAAAGATCTCTACAAAGAGAACTATGAAACACTGAGGAAGGAAATCACAGAAGATATAAACAAATATAAAAACATGTCATGTTCATAGATTGGTGGAATTGACATTGTTAAAATGTACTTCCCAAAGCAATTTACAGATTTAATGCAATCCCCATCAAAATATCAATGTCATATTTCACATATCTAGAAAAAATAATTCTATGCCTTGTTTGGAACCAGAAAAGAGCCTGAATAGCCAAAGCAATCTTAAGCAAAAGGAACAAATCCAAAGGCATCACATTACCAGATTTCAAACTATACTATTAATACAAGTCTATAGAATATTCTAGCCCAAAACTACAGAATATACATTCTTCTTGTCAGCACATGAAATATTTCCTTATGTTAGGTCACAAAACAAGTATCGGCAAATTTTTAAAAAATTGAAATCATACCACATATCTTCTCAGACCACAGTGAAAAAAAACTAGAAACTGATTCCAAGAGGAAGTCTCAAAACTACACAATTACATAGAAATTAAACAACCTGCTGCTGAGCAATCTTTGGGTTAACAATAAAAATCAATATGGAAATAAGAAATTTTGTATTGAATGAAAATGGTGACACAAGCTATCAAAACCACTGGGATATAGTCAAAGCAGTGCTAAGAAGGAAGTTCAGAGCACTAAATGTCTACATAAAAAAGGCAGAAAGATCACAAATTACCAACCTAATGTTACACGTCAGGGGACTAGAAAAATAAGAACAAACCAAATGCAAACTAGCAGAAGACAAGAAATAACAAGGATCAGAGCAGAACTAAACAAAACTGAAACCAAAAAATAAAAACAATACAAAGGATTAATGAAATGAAAAGTTGGTTCTTTGAAAAGAGACAAAGTTCATAATCCACTAGATAGATTAACTAAGAAAAGAAGAGAGAGGATTCAAATAAACTTAATCGGAATTGAAAAAGGTGACATTCAACTGATACCATAGAAATACAAAAGACCATTCGAAGAATACTATGAACACTTCTATCTACACAAATTGTTGAATATTAATAGAAAATCTAGAGGAAATGGATGAATTTTTAGAAACACACAATCTTCCAAGCTTGAATTAGGAAGAAATAGAAATTCTGAACAGACCAATATTGAGTAGCAAGATTGAATCAGTAATAAAAAACCTCTCTACAAAAAAGAGCTCAGGACCAGACAGATTCACAGCCAAATTCTACCAAACCTACAAAGAAGAAATGGTACCTATCCTACTGAAACTGTTTTATAACACTGAGAAGGAGGGAATCCTCCCTAACTTATTCTATGAAATCAGTATCACCCTGATACCAAAGCCAGGAAACGATACAACAAGAAAATAAAACTACAGAAAAATATCCTTCTTGAACACAGATGCAAAAACCTTAAAAAAAAAAAAATACTAGCAAACCAAATCCAAAAGCACATCAAAAAGAAAATAATTCTCCATAATCAAGTAGATTTCATCCCAGGGATGCAAAGGTATTTCAATACATGCAAATCAATAAATGTGATTCATCACATAAACAGAATGAAAAACAAAAACCATATCATCTCAATACATGCAAAAAAAGCATTTGATAAAACCCAGCACCCTTTCATGATAAAAACCCTTAACAAACTATGTATAGAAGGAACATACCTCAAAATAATAAAATCCGTATATGACAGATAGCCAACATAATACTACATGGGGTAAAGCTGAAAGTATTTTCCCTAAGAACTGGAACAAGACAAAGATGCCTACTTCCACCACTTCTATTCAGCATAGTACTGGAAGTTTTAGCCAGAGCAACCAGGCAAGAGAAAGAAATACAGGGTATCTTAATCAGAAAACAGGATGTCAAACTATCCATTTTTGCTGATGATATGATCTTATATCTAAAAAACTCTAAATACTCCTCCAAAAGACTTCTATAATTGATAAATAAATTTGATAAAGTCTCAGGTTACAAAATTCATGTATACGCTAATACACTGTACACTAATAATAGCCAAGCTAAGAATCAAATCAAGAACTCAACGCCATTTACAATAGCTGCAAAAAATAAAATAAAATACCCAGGAATATACTTAACCAAGGAGGTGAAAGATCTCTCCAAGGAGAACTACAAACACTGATGAAACAAATGCTTGATGACAAACAAATGGAAAAACATCCCTGCTCATGAATTGGAAGAACCAATATTGTCAAAATGTCTATAGATCCCAAAGTGATTTAGAGATTCAATGCAATACCCATCAAAATACCAACAATGAGATACCAGCTTACTTCTGTCAGAATGTCCATCATTAAAAACTCAAAAAAACAGTAGATGTTGGCATGGATGCAGTGAAAAAGGACTGCTTATTCATTGTTGGTGGGAATGTAAATTAGTACAACCTCTAACGTAAACAGCATGGAGATTCCTCAAAGAACTAAAAGTATACCTACCATTCGATCCAGCAATCCCCATACTGGGTATCTACCCACAGGAAAACAAGTTATTATATCAAAAAGACACATGCACTCATACATTTATCACAGCACAATTCACAATTGCATAGATATGGAATCAACCTAATTACTCACCAACTGATGAGTAGATAAAGAATATGTAGTGTATGTATATGTCATGTGATGCTACTCAGCCATAAAAAAAGAATGAAATAATGTCTTTTGCAGCAACTTGGATGAAGCTGGAAGCCATTATCCTAAGTGAACTATCTTAGGAACAGAAAAACAAACACTGCATGTACTCATAAGTGGAGCTGAACAATGTGTATACATGGTCACACAGAGTAGTATAAGGGACTTTGGAGACTCGGAAGGAGGGAGAGTGTGAGGAGGGCGAGAGGTCAAAAATTGCCTATTAGGTACAATGTACACTGTTAGGGTGATGGGCATACTAAAAGCCCTGACTTGACCACCATGCAATTCATCCATGTAGCAAAAAACCGCTTGTACCCCATAAATCTATTGAAATAAAAAAGAGAAAATAATACAGACCAATTGAAGTGCTTGATGCCATTAGACTTCCCAAACCAAGGGAGTTCTCACTTAGGAAAATAGCTACAAATCCAAGGACATTGTGCCTTTTTCCCCCTGCCTGTGTGTGCACCTAAAACATAGCCATAGCTCCACCACAAGGACCTGGGGTGAGGGATTCTGAAAGTTTGGTGGAGGCTGGAGGGAAAAGGCAAATGAGAAAGGAAATAACAAGTAAAGTAAAATTCAATTAACAAGAAGAAACACAAAATTAGAATGGGAAAGAAGAGGAGGGCTTTACTTTTTCATGTTGAATATTTCTCAGGCATTTGTTCTGTCTTTATATGGTGTTCTCATTGTTAGGAAAAGAATCAAATGGTATAAAACTTTATTCTTTCCTCTACCTAAGGAACAGTTTTTTAATATAGTCGTTTCAGTCAAAAATGGAGCACCTTGCATTCAAAAATGTTCAACCTATCTCTCCGATAATTTAACTATTTACTGGTAGTCACAGCACAGGAATACCCTAGTGCCAGTTCTTAAGAGAGGCCTTGATTACTTCAACGGGGTGGTTTCTGTTTACTTAGCAGGCTACACTCCACTCTGGCATTGTAGGACCTAGATTTGCCTGTACAATAGCTCTTTAGACATTTTCTCCCTAGATGATGTACTTATGATATCCTCTGATATTATATTCTTATCTCAAGTATGCTGGCCTTATTTTCTCAAATAAACAGAAACATGCTTTAGCAGCAATGTGACCTCAGACAAATTATTTCTCCTTTCTGGGCTTCAGTGCACCCATCTATGAAATGAATTGTTAAGACTAGATGCGCACTACATTGTCTTCAATTTCTATCAATTCCTTGGTCAATGGTGTTTGTTGGTATTCTCCCCCAAACCCATTATTTTGTAAAGACTGACACAATATGATAGCAAGAAAAGAATACTAGATTTGTCCCGAGAAAAGCTCAATTCCTGTCTTAGCCCTGCTATCAAGTGATCTTGTGAAGATGACATCATATTGCCGCACTCAATTTGCCAATCTGTAGAATGGAAAGGAGAGATTTCTAAAATCTAAGTAGATTTCTAAAAGTGTTGTCCATCTAGCTTTGAGAAGCCTATGTACCTAAAACATAGCTAAAACATGTCTCAAAACTACAGTACTTTACAAACATTCTTCTTCAGAATTTCATTTCTAAGCTTTGATATTGGCAGAACCACTTTCTTGGTTACCAGGCTTTCTACAATTCTCTATATCCAATCAGTAATGAAGTCTTCCCAAATTCTCTTGCAAACACCCCCTTCTCTCCGTCCTCATATTTACTGACCCACTTAGGTTTTCATTACATTTTTGGACTATTTAGAACAGGCTCTTAACTGGTTGCCCTGCCTCCAAGTTTAACCCTCTCAAGTTCGTCCCTTGCACAGTTGCCAAAGCAATCTTTCTGAAGGATGTTTTGGAACATGCAATCCTTGTCCTCAAAATGCTTCAGTGGCTCCCCGTTGCCTCCAATAAAATGTCCAAAGGTTTCAACCTTGTCATTCAAAGCTCTCCATACTACCACTCCACGGGTGTATTCACTCTTTCCTGTCTGCATCTTACACTTTCTCACTTCCATACCTATACTCAATGATGTTTCTTCTGTCAGACACATCCTCCCTATAGTAACTCTTTTTCCTTGTTGGATTTCATACATCCTTTAAGATTCATTTCACATTCTTACTGCCTCCATGAAGCCTTCTCTGAGTTACCAAATAAATACAATCTCTCCTTATGCTATGGTCCCACAGCAGTGCTTCTAAATCTCTCTAAGGGTGTTCATTACATTCTTCTACTTATCAACTCATTCATGTGTGTGATATCGTCCCTTACTGTACTATAATTTCATTGATGATAGGGTCCATGTTTTACTCATTCCTATTGCTACTCTAACACTCAGTATAGTCTAATACAGGATCTTGCTGCTCTGCACATAACAGGCACAGAAAGAAATTTGAAGTCATGGAGCTGACTGCAAACAGAGAACAGAAAAAGTGTGAGTACAAGTCTGCCTACCAGAACTGTTACAAAGCAGATGAATTCTTTCTCCCAACACTAAGAGAGAAAAATCAGACACATCAAATATATACAAAAGCCAATGACCTGTATCCTGGGGATCCTATAGAGTTACCTAATGCACTGGGAACTCATGGACAAGGAGCTTTACAAATTCACAAGACACCCAAAAAGTGAATAAACAAAAGTGGAAAGTGACTTATTCCCATCAAAATAAAGTGATATGTCTCTTGACAGTTACTCCCTTATAGGTAAAATCCAGAAGCCATGACAAACAATCTGTCAGGCTTGAAGCAAAAGTAAGCCATAAACAATCAGAAATGTAGATACTAACCAAGAACACATTGTACCAGACAGACTTAATCACTTTACTTTGAAACAAATTAGAGTAATTAACAAATGAAGGCCTTCATCAGACATCCCTAAATTCAGGTAAAGCAGCCAATAGGCACTTTCTGAGTTGTCCTTGGGGACATAATTGGCCTCAAGACTAATTGGCTTTGAGGATCATATGAATGCTTAGAGGAATAAGAAGAGAAAAGATGTTCTGATAATGGTTTTATGTACCACAGGGTACAATAATGGCCAAGATTCATCGCCCAATTTATAAAGAAAAATGTAAACCTTTAGGCATAAAAAAACATTTCTCCAAATCCCAACTTGGCCATATTAATAGAAGGTTACCACAAATAAAGCCATAAAAAGACCGTTGCTACCTAAGGCCACTACTGTGGAGTTGGCTGAGTGTATATTCATTGGCTATTCAATAATATTTTCTAATATGTCTAATATTTTATATACCCTCTCTCATTTTGTGCTATCTGTCCCTTCTCCATAGCTCACCAAGTGCCTTATTTGCTTGTCCTGTAATTAGTTCTAGGCAAGTTCCTTAATTTCTCAAACATCCATTTTCCTGTTGTTTTTCAAAAAAAAAAAAGAAAAAGCTAAATATTCCTAGTTTCTAAGTCTGGAGGCTACTTGCAAGGGTTAAATAAGAATATGTATGTGGAATCTCTAGTACAGAGTCTGGGAAATATTAATAGTAGGAGCTCAATTTATAATACTTCTTAAAATTATTTTTTATTCTTTATTTTTTATTTCAGCATATTATGGAGGTACAAACGTTTAGGTTACATATATTACCTTTGCCCCGCTCTAGTCAGGGCTACTGGCATGTCCATCCCCCAGACAGTGCACTTGAACTTGAACTTGAAACAGTAATTGCTCAAGCTTTCATCTAAAAAAAATTTCGATGCAAATTGAACAAGCATAAACAAAGTTAACAGGCCAGTCTGGAAGAATTGATCTGTGAATGGAGATCTATAAGCACATATTCTTCTCATAACATTATGAAAGAGAGTATGGAAAATCTTTAACCATTGTTAAGTCCAAAGAAATGTCACCAAGACATTCATATGTAAATTTATATGTTTCTGTTTAGAGACAAAGAAAAGAAAAATTGAAGAGAACATTTTATTCTTCTTGTGTATTAAGTCTACTTCTCCCCTATATCTGCTATTACTATTGTTATTCTTTTGTATTTATCAAAATAGAACTATGGAATACCTCCTCAGAGAGTTAATAGTAAACTGTATTGGAAGCATTTGCAGCTAGCTAATACTTGACCATATTTTCTAAAGTAATAATTTCTGGTGCTTTTTAAAGAACCTTTAGAGGTTCTGATTAAGGCACAAAGAGTTTTGAATCTCCAAACCAGAATTTTACTTGCAGAGATATATAGAGTGAGGCAGTAGTTATACAATTGCTTTTATTTCCATCAGCACTCAACTGTTTTAAAAACAAAAGAAATGCTTTTAATCATAAATAAATCATACATAACTTGGTTTCATGTCAAGTAAGAATTTCATAAACTAAGCAATTTAAACACACATGAGCTGAACACATTGTTATGTGCTTCTTTGTCTATATGATGACTCTAGTCTTGTACTACATTTAGACTCCAAAAACAAGTTCCCATCAATTTAACACATTTTTACATAAGTGCCTGGGCTAATGGGCTAGGGGCCCCAGAAACGAATGAGACACTCTCTCTGCCTTTCATGAAACACACAAATTCCTTGTTGGGAAAAATAGATGAACATGACTCTGTGTATTCTAGTTTAGGTGACTGAGTGATACCATTAGCCAAGAGAAGAAAGGCAAGAGGCAGAACAAATTTGGAGTGAAAAACATGAGTTCAGTTTTAAACAGGTTGTGTTTGACATGTTTATAGGACACCCGGGTGGAGAATTCTAGTATATAGACAGATAGTCTGGAGATCAGGAAAAGTTTCAGGGCTGGAGATACAGATTATTGAATCATATTTATAAGGGACACAGTTGAGACCAAGGGAGTGAATATGGTCACCCAGTAAGAAGTAGAAGGAGATGAGGATGCATTAAGTAACATACCCTTAAAAAGGGCAGACAGAAAAATATGAGCCATAGAAAACTAACGGCAGTTCTAAATAAATATCACTAACTGAAACTTAGTATCTAATTTTGTTTCCCCTGAAACTTTTTTAATACAATAGCATGGGTTTTTTAGAGTCATAAACCCACAGAGGCAAAGAGAACAAAAGAGGAGACAACAATAATATGATTTTGGAAGCTGGAAAACAGGTGGTTTCATGATAATTAATTTAACAGCTAGAAGAACTGAAAGCCATCACCTCTGAAAAATGGGAAACGTTGGGGAGCAATGCAGGGGGACTACTGATTTTTGTGACTCTTATAACAAGCCTAGCAGAAATCTAGGAGCCAAGATCTGAATAGATGTAGGTTGAAAAATAAGTTGAAGGTGAAGAATTAGACATCAAATATTAACTATGCCTTTAAGAACTTTGGTTATGGCCAGGCGCGGTGGCTCACGCCTGTAACCCTAGCACTCTGGGAGGCCGAGGCGGACGGATCGTTCTGAGCTCAGGAGTTCGAGACCAGCCTGAGCAAGAGCGAGACCCCGTCTCTACCAAAAATAGAAAGAAATTAATTGGACAGCTAAAAATATATAGAGAAAAAATTAGTCGGGCATGGTGGCACATGCCTGTAGTCCCAGCTACTGGGGAGGCTGAGACAGCAGGATTCCTTGAGCCCAGGAGTTTGAGGTTGCTGTGAGCTAGGCTGACGCCACAGCACTCTAGCCCGGGCAACAGAGTGAGACTCTGTCTCAAAAAAAAAAAAAAAAAGAACTTTGGTTATGAAAGGAATGAGGCAGATGAGGAATAAAGAGGAAAAATAAAAGGTCCGAATTCTCTGTAAAACACTTGATACTGGAGCACATTTGCAAGGTGCGAGGAAGGATGAGAACAGTTAAAATGAGGTTCGATGATACACAAAAGGAGAAGGAAAAGGATGAATGATTACAGGGACATTGGGTGAATAAGCTAGATAGAATTGTCACCTGATGGCATATTTTAGAGAAATAGAAATTTAAGTCATCTGTTCAAAGTGAGGAGGCCAGAAGTGGGGGCCTGAGAAGAGAAATGAAGGTTTGGAACAGCTGCTGTGGGAAATGGTAGAAGAAGCCAACTACGGATGAGAAAAGGATTAAGGATAAGAGTTGAGGGTCCAGCTGAGGTTGGAAAGCATGCATCTGTAGTGAAGCCAATGAGCATGGATTTGCAATTTTCCCCAGATGGGTCTTCAGCAGCCTGGGAACAAGAACAGGCAAAGTGGGCCACTGAACTGAGCCAGGACTGGGCAGGGATTGCCAAAGTTGTGAGATAGAAGGTGAAGGAGTCAAACCAATGGAAAATGCTTGTGAGAGTGTCATTGAAACAGGGTCCAGAATAGGGAGGAAGGGAGAAACAGGATGTGGCTGTTAGCCTAAGAGATTAAGTAAGAGAGAAGGGAACGGAGGTCAAAATAAAAAAAAAAATGGCCACAACACCATTCCTTGGTGTTTCAGATAAAAATTAGAGGAACAATGCCTTTATAACCAAACTTCTGAACCCTTTTAGCTACATAGGTTCTTATTTTTCAGTAAATGTAGTGTTAATGAGGCTTAAATGACTACTCTCCACCATGAGCTATCTCACGATGGCGATATTTATTCCAGTTTTCCCATTGTTTTTAAGGTATTTCTCTCAATGAATCTTAGCCAATTCAGCCTGGGCAGGGGAAGGGTCTAAGGCACAATGAGGGGAAGTATGTATTTAATAATCTCCTTTTGCGTATGGCTCTGCTTCAGAGACTCTTTGCTGTAGGGAACACAAAGAACATTTGGAAGCTATCAGTTTTCTGAGGGTCCCAAAGTGCAGCCAGCTCTGAAAAGAAATCCTGCCTACTCCCTTTTCAGTCCTCCTCTAGAGGGCAGCTGCTTCCCTCATCAGCTCCTTGCCCAGATAGCTGTTCGCCACTTGTAGGCTCTGATTTTGCAGCAGTAGGGAAATGTGAGGTTTGGGGTGTGTTCATTCACCAGAGAATGCAGAAGCCTTAAGGCCTATCAATTCCCAACCCATACAGGCCTCCTGTAGCCTTCTGGATCATGTCACCAGGGTTTCAGAAGAAACTTTTACTTATACCCACAAAGCTGTGGTAGATTCAGACACGTTTGCATCAGTAATAAATGCCCATGGCTAGCAAAAAGAGTAGGAGTAACTTCTTCAGCTGCCCTTTAGTTACGGAAAAATGTCCCATATGCCCTTCCTCTATTTCTTCATTATTAGAAGATTTACTTAAGATAAATATTTTTGTGGGGAAAATATTTCCAATTATTTTAAGATTACCAGCTATGATACATGGCAATACAACCTTTAATCAGCATGTCTTACATTCTCAGGGACAAAAGTTTATGCTCTCAGAAGCTGTAACATACTTAGAAGCCATCATACTGGTTTCCTGCTCCTTACTGTTGGAAAACAGAAATTTATTGGGGCTCCTCAAATAGATTATCTGTGCTACTGCACATTAATTATCAGATGAGAATTTCCACAGAAATTGATACCCTATCATTTCTCTCAACACATCCTTCTTCTGTTTTTATGCCCAAAGGCATAAAAGTTCTGGAATGTCTGTCTGGCTATTCCATTTCCATTGAAACCCCAGTATTAGTCCTCAATATTGCAACATGACCATCATTTATCCAATTAGAAAATAAAATCCAATAAGAGAAAGCCTTGAAAAGGTAACATGAATTGTTCATAGAGCAAATGTTGAAGAGCTGCATAAAATAGTGGTTAAAATAGTTTTGACTGTAACTCTTCTCTACTTCAGTTTAGAATGTGAAGAGCCAATTTTGGTACCAATATATCAGTTTTGTTGACAGAATCAGAGAAAAATTTATAAGAGTAGTGCACCTATCATAAAATATATGTCCGTTGGGCCTTTTTAAGAATCCGTAACTAAAGGGGCAAAAAATATAAAAGTATGACTGTTAATCTACATAAAAGTGGCAATATTTCCTGTTTTCTAGATTTAGCCAAAACCAAAACAATGTAGGCCTGCTTAAAATGAAAAAGAAGACCTTTGGCTTACCTTGGAGCTAAATTATATTTGCTGCAAAAGCTCTTTGAAGACTTAATTGATGCTCCTTGGGATGAGAAATTGAGTCTGTTTCTGCATGCATGTGGCTTCAGAGTGCTAGATATTCCTTGGCTAATTCTAATTTTTATTCATTTTCTAACTTCAATCTCACTTTGCAAAAACGATTGTGCAACTTATGTTCAATGAAGCTTAAATTTAGGACACTTGTTCTCCTTTAGGTTTGAAATGGAAGAAAAACGTGTGCTTTTGCTATCCCTCTGTAAAATTCTGGCTCTGACTTTAAATGAACTCAGCTCACTAAAACTATCCGCAGCAACTTTCATTTCACATTTGACACTTACGTCCTGCTACTTCTTTCAGGTAAATGTTTGTGACCTTGGCATCTCTTTTCATACTAGAGCCTTTGGTTTATGAGCTTTCATTCCTCAAAGTACAGCACACCAAGAAGAAAAGGGTCTTTCAAAAGTCTCACATATACCATTTGACCATAGAAGCCCATTCTAGGATGTGGTCATTAAAAAACAGCCTCTTACCATAAACCAGAATATGATGAGGGTTAAGGATAGGTGGGAGAATCTCCCCAGCTATAATTTTTGTAACAGTAAAGAAAGGCAGCAACCACTTTTAGATACATATATGCATATTACAGTTTTTGTCAGGCTGACTTGGCAGCTAAAAAATTAAATAATTCTAATATATTAGGGGGATTACAAGATCACTATATTTCAAAACGTTTATAGGTTAGTTTTGCAGGAACAAGAACAGCTTCTTCTAATGGAACAAGGACATTTACTGCAAAAGAAGCCAAGAAGTCTGTTTTTCAAGAATATCTGCAGTAGGAGAAAGTACCCAAAAGACAGCCCTGTTTGTAGAAAGGCTGGAAACCTTTTCTGGGTGATTCAAAATGTTCTCCATTGAACCGTGGCCAATTTATGATTAAAAGCAGAAATAAAAACTGAAATAAAACTGCAAAGTGTCCTTTTGGTGGGGTTTTCTTTCTCAGAAATCTATATAGATTTGATTTATGTGTTATCCAGATCCCATGTGCTGGTAAGTCACTAAAATTACCTTTAAAAAGGCAATTGATGATTAAGGACCCAGGCATTAACTATAAGGCCACAGTAAACTAGAATACAAAATGACTGCCAGTCCAGTTGGTAGCAGGCCATTTTAATACCTCGAAAGTGGAGAAACCAGTATATCTTAACAAAGGGCAACTCATTGCTTAGGCCAAGTAGGTACTCATGTAAATGATATGATTTCAAGAAACCTAGAAAAACCACCCTGACCCAAAATATCTCCCTAGAAGTCTGCTTTATGGATTGAAATTTCTACCATGACACTCTCTCTTTGGGATTAAGGATGCTGTTAAAAAATAGATCTACCCTTGAGAGGTAACATATAAACAAATTATGGTGGCTTCATTATCCACTCCTTGGCAGAAAGAAAAGCTCTGACAATGATAGGGAAATATTAGAGATGTGCATGTACAATTAAAACAGTGGGTAAGAAAAAGAACTGAATTCTTCATTGAGTCGTACTTGGAGGGGAGCCTGAATACTAAGGACATAGGGGCTGGACAGGCTCTAAAAGGAAAGGTAGAACACATAAACCCCATGATGTGGTGGAAGGAACACTGACCTGGGAGTCAAAACTTGTAGTGCTTGGTCCCTTTTTTAGAAATACCCTGTGACCTTGATTAAACACCTCCCCCAGATTCAAATTTCTCTATCTATCAAAAGAGGATAGAATAGATGAAATAAGTGATCTCTGAAGTCCTACTGAGCACTCTTCTAATACGAAGTGGTATTGGCAGGATACAGATGAGGACAAACTGGCTATTTTATTTTACCATTTTGCCCAGTCCCAGTCTTAACTTCTGGGCTCTAAATAACTTTCTGTGAAGACATTATGGAAACAGTAAGAAGCAACATGGATTTCCCTTTAAAAGAACCCATGTCAATGAGTAACAACATTCCCTATCAAAAAAATCATTCTTTTTCTCCTCTTGCTCCTCCTACTCTGACACAACAAATTCATAACATAATTTTTTCTATCTTCATTTTACCACATTTCATTTACTGAAGACCCAAAGCTTACCAAATCAAATTCCCCTTTTATTGTCCTAGCTGGCCTTTCAAATATGTGTTGTAACAAAACAATTAAAACATGGAAGTGATTGTAAGCATGATACACCAAATGGAAAGATAGGAAACATTTAGAGGCTAGTACAGTTATTCTCCTGGCCAGTATGGGATTGCTTTCTATGACTAGACTTCAAGAATACTGCACAATCCATGTTGAAAATGCCCTAAGTGATGCTGTCACATTCCCTTAGAGACCATTCCTCAGTTTAAAAAGATTTCACTGACAAGAAATATTTAACTGATTCTAAGTCAAAACTTGCTTCTAACTTTTACTGCCATGCTTTCTCATTAAACATTAGATAATAGTGAAAAGGAAGCCCCCACCACCACCGTTATCACCTTCTTTTCAACAATTTCCACAGTTCCAAGTCATCAAAACACCACAGTTGAATCCACTTTCTTTGGTCTGTATTCTTTCAGCTCTTTAACCTAAGCTTATTTTGACCAACTTGTTCTGTTTAAATTTGCTTGAGCCTCTTCTCATTGGACAATATGGCATTTCTGGGTTCATCCACTGTCATTAGCAGGTGACTAGTTCCTTTTGGCAACTGTAATTTGGTTTCAGCAAAGGTGTTACCTCAGGTCAAACTGCTAACTACTGTATTCTAGTTGCCCCATGTGCATAGGAAAGGCATCCATAGTGCTCTCTTTATTAGATTAGAGATCTGATGTTTTGGATAAGACACATCCTAAAAAATCGTTCCATCCTTGAAATCTTACTGTCTACTTAACACAATGGTACCTTTGGCCTATTGGAAATCTTGACTCTAATTGCTCATTTTGGTGTGGTAATGTCTGCCTATCAAACTGGAAATTTGTTTTGGAAGTATTATTTGTGCAAAGTATGAAACATTTAAAAATGTCCCCTTCTAGTAAATGTAGACTTCATGAGAAAGTCACCAAGGTATCTGGCTCTGTTTGATCAAATGACTCTCCTGGAATATTATGAAAATAATAAATTTGAAACAAGGGAAGTGGGGGAGTTCTGGAGATCCCCAAGGGCTTCAAGGATCATCCAAAAACATATACCAGCTACGTTCAGATCATTATGAGTTACATAAGGATAAATATGAATGGTTTCTGCCTTCATGGTGCTTAAAAAAGATAAATTATTTGTCCTGAAAATCATAGTCGGAATATGGTAAATGTCATTAAAAAGGACACAAATTGCTAAAAGGATTCAGAGAATGGTGATCACTTCCAGCTATAGGAATCTGCAATACCTGACTCAGTAACAAAAAATTAAATATTTGTTGACCGAATGAAAGAATAGGTGAGTGAATGATTGGGGGTGGTGGATAAAGCAGCTGCTTGAGCTGAAGAATGTAAAGAATTCAGATAGACAGAGATGGGGATGGTACTTTCCAAAGAAAGGAAAAGCCAAGAGCAAAGGTGGGAAAGCCTAGGGCATAAACAAGGAGTTGAGTGGTCCAATTTGGCTGGACGAGAAGGTTCCTCAAGAGAAATTTGGGATCATACTGTGGATAGATTAAAATGAAAGGGCAAACTCTTGAGTTTTCACACCAACAATTTCCTGTCTGGCACATATGCCCAGTCTTGTTTATTGTCTACAACACTTCCACCTGCCTGAATCTCTCAGAAATACGTGGTCCTCAGCTCCCACTCCAAAGCAGGGTAATCATCAAAAAGAAGTTCATGCCTTCACCCTCAAATTTTGATACCTGATACATATCCCCACCACTAGGGTTCACTATGATGCACCTTGACCTTGATTATGGCCCTGTTATAATGACTGAAAATGGCCAGTCCCTGTTATAGCAGGCTTGACTCTTATAATAATCTTAAAAATTGGCCACTCTAGCACTCGTTTTTCTTCACATATGATATCTTTCTCCACTCAGCCCTTTCTGCAAAGTCAAACCATGAGTTTCTATCTTCATAGAAGTTTAATATAGTCTAGGAAATAAGGGATAGTCCCTAACCCTTCATGTTCTGATTATTTCATTGAAATTAATATTATCTATCCATCAATGAATCAATCAAGGGAAGCCATACTGAATTAGATGCAGCATTGATTTCACATGCTGTACACAAATTACACTCATGGAAACAGAGCATTCTATATGTCCAGGGAATTTTTATGCCTCAGTGCTTCAGGGACACGATTATTTCATTTCTGAGATTTCCACACGTGAGTTTTCAGGACTTTCAATTTCCCACTGTGGGCCAGGCATGGTGGCTCATGCCTATAATCCCAGCACTTTGGGAAGTCAAGGCAGGAGGATCAATTGAGGCCAGGAGTTCGAGGCCAACCAGAGCAACATACTGAGACCCCGTCTCCACAAACAATAAAAAAAATTAGCCAGGCATGATGATGCATGTGTGTAATCCTAGCTACTAGAGAGGCTGAGCTAGGAGGACTGCTTGAGCTGGGGAGTTGGAGGCTGCACCGAGCTATGATCGTGCCACTGCACTCCACCCTGGATGATAAAGTGACACCCTGTCTCCTCAAAAAAAAGAAAAAAATGCCACTGTGTTCCACAACTCTAAGACATCTTTCCAAACTAAGATAATATGCAGAACATGCTTAATTGTGATTATTTTGGAAATCTCACATTTTGTAATCTTAACTACCCCAGGTGTCAAAAATGATTGAATGTTATAAAAGTGCAGGCCCAAACATTTGCTTATTTGGGCAAAGTTCCATTAAATGTTAAGTGACCTGATTCTGTTTACTAGGTTTCATAATCCCAAACTACAAACTCCTCAAGGACAGGATGCATGCCTTACCATTTTCTGCATCTCCAGTACATAACACACAGTAGCTGCACAGAAATATGTTGCTACTAGTCAATGATGCTTAGGAAAGGAGAAAACCATTTGCAAAAATATACCCATGAAACGTGTCCAATCATCCTCTTCCATTCCAATCCATCCTTAGTTCGTCAGTGTACATGACTTGCCCTTCATTTAGGGACATTGCTTAAACTGGAAAAAGGTGTTTCTTCCTCAAAGAAAAATAAATAAACAAGTCAATATATTATTGCAAAACATTAACAACCATACATGGTTGCCCTATGTGCCCTGTCTGAGTGCACAAATGCACCCATACTGTTGTCAGCTCACACACACTTGGATATATGCTAAGACTCAAATTCCACAGGAAGTGCTCAAGTTTTGAGTCCCTCTCCTTAATCCACAGATAAGGTGACTGCATCAGGTTTGGAATCTTTCTGGGAGGTTAGAATCAGACTCTGAGAGTAGTGAGCAAGAGAAAAAAGTACCCTTGGGGATACAGCTAAACTGCAGCAGGGACAAGGGGCAGCTTCACACATATATGTTTGTCAGTGAATGTGTGTGAGCTCTCTCAAGTGTGTAAACAGTTGTATGTGCCACTGTGGGTTTACACAGGCTGGTACTCTCCTCTACTGCTCTAGAACCTGGTTGGGAGGTTTCAAATATCTATATTCCTGCCCCCGCTTCTCATATAAGTTATTATCTGCTTATAATGTGAAAAGTGCCCCTTTAGGTTGAAACATCTTTGGGCACTGAACAACCTCAATACTCATGCATAGCAACCCTATCCTCATCCCTGAGATTTTATATGACCTTTGTGCTATCAATTATATTGAGGAAAATATGACCATCTGGTAGTCCTGTTGTTATTGCTGTTACCACCTTTGAGTAGTAGGGGTTGGGATGGAGTTTTGCCTTGTTCAACCTGCCTTTCTAGAACAACTGCAACTGATGTAGCCAACCCTGTACTATTTGGTGGTTGACATGTTGCAGGCCGATTTCACTGGGCATTACAAAATGTCTGTTTACCAGAGCGAGATGGTGCTCCTCCTCGTTATTCACAGGTTATTAAGATTAGCCTGAAATTTTGGCTTCAGGCTAACTCATTTTCTTGAATGGCTTCTCGTAATAATTTTTTTCTTCCATCTAAATGCAGTAAATTTTAGGTAAGTCAATCGTAAACAGAGCCACTTGTTTATTTTGTAAAGAATAGTACTTCTCTCTTACCAGATGTAATTAACGCCTTTTCAGAACCTAATGCATTCAGTTTCAATTTTGCAATCTGGGTGAGTTAACCCATGAGGCTGATTGTATTTTTTTGGTGAATTCCATCTCCAAATGATAGTTTCCACAGAATGAAGCCTTCTCTCTGGAAGTTCAATTTGTAGACTCATTTAATTCTATGAATATTTTATACATCTACTGGGTGCCTACAAATATAAACTATTAGTGCTAGGTACTACAAAGGATGAAAAAAGGGCACAGTTTTAAGCCATAGAACAGTAAAGTGTTTGAGGGCATGTACTTTGAAATGAGACATACCTGAATTTTAATTTCTGGCATGTCTATGATGAAAACTGCTAGTTTTTTTTCATTTTACAAATATCAAATTATATTCTAATGCTAATGGTCTTTTCAAACTGTGTAAAGATCCACAGGATTCTGATATTCTCCCACTTTCTCCCATAAATAAAAACAAACAAACAAACAAAACTAGGGATGGTTGTATAAGTTGGTGAGGCGTCAATGGACAGGAAAATGTAACTAGGTAGCAAGGAATGGGGATCTGGGCAAGAGAAAATAGCAAGAAAGAGGCTGGAAAAGAAGAAGGCACATGGCCCATGGTGAGGCATTTAGAGAGCCATTATTGGCTAGAGGTTGTGTTCTCAAAAGTGAGGTTGGCTTAGAAGGATAAAACCAGACTGAAGAGATTTTGAACAGCAAAATGACATATTAGATCTCCTCTAGCCAAACCTCACATCCTTCGCCATCCTGATTCAACCCGAGGGGAAACGAATTTAGTTCAATAGGTTTCTGCAGTGAACTTTTCACTTCTCATATCACTCTATTATTTTCACCTGTAATAGATTTCTTTTTTCCTCCAATCAACCTCTTCCTTCATTTATTGATTTTTCTTTTTATCTGCACTTTCGCCTGAAATGCAAAGAAACTTCTTACTTCAAAATACAAAGGGAGGGGCTGACTGGCACCCAGGCCTTGGCAGAGGTGGCGGCTTTCTCAACATGCTTTGAAACTACATGATCTTGGAGTCCAAGAGAAATATGGCATATTCAGTGTATCAACTTGGAGTGGGGTTGGTCCACACACTTAGATGTGCTACACATAATCACCCTGGGATGCATGGGGCTGCAGGATCAGGATCAGGAAAGTGCTAATATTGTGCTCAGTAATAGGATTTCAGTACCAACATTTAAAACATACAAGGAAATGGGTCTTGTAAATCATATCTTTACTGAAGACAATTTAAAGAAACTATATATTTCAAATCTTGCAGTTGGACACATGAGGTACACCACTGCAGGAAACTGAATTGAAGAATTGTCCACTTAATGGGAAAACAGATGTTGTACATATTGGCGAGCTGGTAAATGTTACACCATTAGGGGAAAAAGTTTCTGTGTCATAGTGCTATCTGTTAACAAGTTCTGATAATGAACTAGCTACCTAGTTATCAGCATATACATCTCCTCAGGAGTGAGATGAAATCTGATTGAGTGGAAAAAATTAAAAACTTCATGGAGGAGGCATCGATGGCATACTCATTGCTTATCATTCACAAAGATATTATTTATGCAGCACAAGATCCTTATAGAAATTGTCCTCTATGCATTGGTCATTTTATTCCTGTGATTGTGACATAAATGCAAAAGGGGGGAGGATCTCAGAAACAAAAGAATGTACGGTGTTTTCAGAATCGTGTAGCTTTCTATTTATTGATACAGTATATTACCATAAAGTCTTGCCTAGAGAAGTTTTGAAAATATCCAGACATAATGGCTAAACTCTTGATCTTATATTAAGGTCCGAAGGAAATCCACTGGCCATTTGTATCTTTGAATATGCTTATTTTGTAAAATCCGGTAGCATATTTGAAGACCAAATGATAAGAGACTATTGTGGTCAACAGCTGAAAATTGAAACACCTGCGCATGAGAGCTAGTGAGCACTATTCTGGAATTTTCTGTGTCTGCTGTTCTTGATTATAGAAGAAAGTGTGGACATCCATATGTGAAGGTGCTGAATAAAATCTAATAGTTAGGAACGATCTCCATGCAGCTGAGATGAGGCTAAGACAACTTGGTTTTTCAAAATGAAATTGGAGTATTGTCAGGCAACTTTAAAGGTAAAAGAATTGTTCCTATAGATGAATTGATTATGAGAGGCAATACCAGCCCACTCATAATAAAATTTCTCAAAGTATCTTATGCAAAAGAAATACATGGTCAAGTAACTTCATCACTGATAATATTTCCATGTTTCGTGAGAACTGAAATTCCCATACAAGAAGAGCTTATTGCCAATAAACCAATATGTGATCACCTTGCAGAATATCTAGGAGCAAATAGTGTTGTTTGTCTGTCAATACAAGGACTGGTTTCATCTGTATGAAAAGGTTAAAATTTTTAATAACCATAAAATTGAAAAGCAAGAGATCATGATTCAGAAAGATGAGAATGATCTGAAATGATTTGAAAATAAAGATAATTGTACAGCTTGTCTCACTGGAAAATACCAGGTAGAATTGAAATAGTACTTTGTATGATGTTTTATTTAAGATATAAAGTTGATTAAAAAGTCATAGCCTTATCAAACGGTGATTACTGTGTGGTTGGAACCAGTAAAACTTGTCCCACATGCATATGTTTTACCTTTACAAGTTTTGAAGTTTTTCCGAAAAGGGTACCTAAGTGATTTGCTTAACTGAATAATCCTAGACAAATGTTTTGGTTCTTTAGGGACTTAGGTGGTCTTGTCAGTTAACTTTGAGACTACCAATTATGAGATTATATACATGTATTTTGAGATCATCAACAGTAATGCAAAGAATAGGTAGATTTCTGTTTTAGACAGAGAATACCAGGTGCTGTACCTTCCCAAGAGTTCTCATAGAATTTTGTGAAATATTTTTTGAGAGTTGTTGAAATTTAGCTATGAAATAATTTCATAATTGAGCCTTGCTAATTGTATATAGCACAGCAATATGTGTATTCTTTTTTATACGAACGTTTGCCAGCCTAGTATACCTGGTCAAAGAAGACATGGAGTAAGTGGATTTTTGCAGGTCCATTATTTAAAGGGTTTTCAAGAGGTCAGACCATGTTATGTTAGGAGATGTGAAGCAAGCAGGAAAAGTGGGTTAAATATAACATTTCCTGCAAAATCTAAATAAATTATGCCCTATAGGTATCTAGTCTCTACAGAGTTCTGATTGTAGTTATGCTTCCCTACCTAACCATAGAAAAATCTTAAAACAATTTTTGTGCCTCATTTTTCCCAACTGCGCAGTGGGTTGCTTATTTAGTTAAACTAAATGATAAATAGGCACATGAATAGTTTTGGAGGTTAGAGGTATCATTTCGAATTTCCTCCAAACTTTAAGATAGTTCATAATTATTAGCTTTTGAAATGTTGCTGCTAATCTGTCTTTTCATCTTTTTAACAGGGTCTTTCATAGAAAAATTTTTTTAAATATGATAAAGCCTAATTTATAATTTTTTTCTTTTATAAGTCATGCTTTTGATGTCAAGTCTAAAAACTCTGCCTAACTGTAGACCATTCTTTTGGTAAAACGTTTTATGGTTTTATGTTCTACATTTAAGTCCATGATCCCTTTTTAATTAACTTTTGTATAAAGTGTGAGAAACTTAGGTTGAGGTTCTGGTTTTCTTTTTGCGTCTATGGATGTGCAACTGCTCCAGAACTATTTGTTGAAAAAGGCTATCTTTCCTTCATTGAATTGCTTTGCCCCTCACAAAAGTGAAGTATTGATTCATACTACAATAAACTTGAATACATTATGCTAAGTGAAAGAAGCTAGACACAAAAGGCCATATATTGTATAAGTCCGTTTTTTATGAAAGGTCCAGAATAGGCAAACCCATACAAAGTAGATAGGTGGTTGCCTATGGCTGGGAGTTTGAGGAGAATGGGGAATTACTGGTTATTGGTATGGGCTTTTATTTGGGGAGGATTAAAATATTCTGGAATTAGATAGTGGCAATGTTTACATAACTTTCTAAACATTCTGAATTTTATACATTAAAGGGGTGAATTATATGATATATGAATTATATCTCAATAAAATTATACCTCAAAATCAGTTAGGTGTATTTGTGTGGTCTATTTCTGGAATTTCTATTCTGTTCCATTGATCTATGTGTGTCTCTTTCTCTGCCAATACCACATAGCCTTGATTACTGTAACTTTATAGTAAGTCTTGAAATCAGGTAGACTAATTCCTCCCACTTTATTCTTCTTTTTCAAAATGATATTAGCTATTCTATTTCCTTTGCCTTTTCATTTTAGAATATTCTTATCTATGTCTACAAAAACCTTGCTGGGAATTTATAGGCATTGAGTTAAACCTATAGATCAATTTGGGGAGAATTGACATCTTTACTATATTGAGTCTTTCAATCTATGCACACAGCATATCTCTCCCTTTCTTTAGCTCTACTTTGATTTCTTTCATCAGAGTTTTGTAGTTTTCAGCATACAAATCAAGTACATTTTGTTAGTTTCGTACCTGGGTATATCACTTTTTAACCATTGTAAGTAGTATTGTATTATTAATTTCTGTTTCCAAATGCTCGTTGCTGGTATTTAGAAATATAACTTATTTTTGTATATTGATCTTGTATCTTGTGATCTTACTGAACTCATTTATCAGTTCTAGGTGTGTGTGTGTGTGTGTGTGTGTGTGTGTGTGTGTTTGCATGTGTATTCCATAGGATTTTCTACATACAGAATATCTGCTAATGTACACAGTTTATTTGTTCCTTTCTGTTATGTATGCTTTTATTTTTGTTTATTGCCTTATTGTACTGGCTAGAATTTTCATTACTATATTCAATAAGAGTAATGAGACAGGACGTCCTTCCTTACCTTGTTCCTGATCTTAGGGTGGAAAGTATTTAGTCTTTCACCATTAAGTATAATGTTAGCTATAGATTTTTGTAAAGGCTCTTTATCAAGTTGAGGAAGTTGCCTTGTATTCCTAATTTTCTGAGAATTATTTTAAATCATGAATGGGTTTTGAATTTTGTCAAATGCTTTTTCTGTATCAATTGATATTTTCACGTGACTTTTCTTCTTTAGTCTCTTATCATAGTGGATTGTATTGATTGATTTTTAAATATTGAACCAACTCTTCCATTTCTATTTTTATGTATAGCTGAATTCCATTTGCTAATATTTTGTTAAGGATTTTTGCATCTATATTCATGAGAAATATTGATCTGTAGTTTTATGTTTATTTTGTGCTGTCTTTTTTCTGGGTTTGGTATCAGAGGAATACCAGCTTCATAAAACGAATTGGGATTGTACAGAGTTGCTGTTAATTCTTCTTTAAACATTTGGTAGAAATTTCCAGTGAAACCATCTGGGCCTGAAGATTTCTTGTTTGGGAGTTTTGAATAATTTCAATTTCTTCAAGAGTTTTACAGATTATTCAAATTATCTACCTCATATTGGGTAAGTTGTAGCAGTCTGTGTTTTTTAAGAATTTGGTCCATTTCATCTATGTAGAATTGTTCATAGCATTGGTTATCCCTTTGTTGTCTGCAGGGTCTGTAGTGATACATGCTGTTTCATTCCTGATGTTGGTTGTGTGTGTCTTCAGTCTCTTTTTCCTTATCAGTCTCACTACAGATTTGCCAAATTTATTGATATTTTTCAAAGAACCAGGCCTCTTTTCATTTGTTTTTCTCCTTTTAATTGAATAGATTTCTGTTCTCACTTTTATTATTTTTGACATTTTGCTTGCTTTAGGCTTATTTTGCTCTTGTTTTTCTAATTTCTTGAGGTAAGAGCTAGATTATTGATTTGAGATCTTTTCTTCCTTTTTAATATGTCTCACAAATTTTGATATGTGATATTTTTATTTTCATTTGGTTAAATGTATTCTTTTTTACTGCCCCTGAGACTTTCTCTTAGAACTAGGGCTTATTTAGAAGTGTGTTTTTATTTTCCAAGTGATTGGATTTTTTCTTATTACCTTTATATAATTGAATTCTAGTTTGAGTCCACTGTGGTGTCCAGAGAATATACTCTGTATTATTTCCATTCCTTTAATTTTTTTAGCTTTGTTTTATAGCCCAGGATATGGTCTACCTTGTTATGTGTTTTGTGGACACTTGAAAAGAATATGTATTCTGCTATTATTGGGTGGAGCATTTCTGGAAATGTTAATTAGATACTGTTGATTAATGCTTCACATATTTTATAGCTCTGTTATTTAATGAATATACATTTGGGATTGTTATATCTTCATAGTGGATTCTACTTTATCATTATATAATGTCTCTCTGTCACTGGTAAATTTTTTTTGCTCTGAAATCTACTTTATCTGACATTAATATAACCATTGTTGATTCCCTTTGATTAATGTTTGTATGATATATTTTTCCATCCTGTTACTTGAACTTCATTTAAAATGAATCTTTTATAGAAAACATATAGTTGGGTCATGTTTTTTTTAATCTACTTTGCTAATTTCTGTCTTCGAATTGGTGTATTTAGACCACTTACATTTAATGCAATATTGATATGTCTGAAGTCTATCATTTATATTTTGTTTTCTGTTTGTTCTCTGTTTTTCAATTCTCTCTTTTATTTTTCCTGACTTCCTGTGGGTTACTTGAACATTCTTTAAAGTCTATTTTGATTCATTTTGAGTGTATCTCTTTTATAGTTATTTTAGTTGTTGTTTTAGATATTACATTATATGTGTATAACAACAGTCTACTCATGTCGTCATTTTATCAGTTCAAGTGAAGTACATAAACCATACCTTTCTTTATGTTTCCCTACCCTCTGCTGTTCACAATGTAATTGACTCAAATATTTTCTCTACCTACATTTAGCACCATATCAGACAATATTATAACCACATCAGACAGATGGCTACCTTTAATTCTCAAACATAATTTACAGAACTCAAGAAGAAAACAAAATTATTACCCATATTTGTGTTTACCCTGTTCTTTTTTCCTTCCAGATATTCCATGGTTCTTGCTTTTATCATTTCCTCCTTTCTGTTTAGAGAACTTCCTATAGCCATTCTTTTTTGGGGTAGGTCTGCTGGTAACAAACTCTCTTAGTTTTTCTTCATCTGAGAGTATCTTGATTTCCCTTCCCTTCATTTCTGAAGAATATTTTAGCTGGCTACAAGATTGTGGGTTGAGTTTTTTTTTTCTTTTAACACTGGAAAAATATTGTACCACTTCCTTTTGACTTTAATAGTTTCTGATGAGAAATTCATCATTGAAACTGTTTTTCCCCTATACGGTAAAATATTATCTTTTCCCTGGCTGCTTTCAAGATTTTTTCTTTGTTTTTTGTTTTACAATTTTAATTATGATATGTCTTGGCATGTATTTCTTTGGGTTCTCCTGTTTGGAATTTGCTCAACTTCCTGAATATGTGGGTTTATGTCCTACAAATTTGGGAACTTTTCAGGCACTATTTCTTTGAATACTCTTTCAGCCCTACTTTCTCCTCTCCTCTCCTCTCCTCTCTTCTTCTCTCCTCTCCCTCTGTAACTCTAAGGATACCAATGCTGGATATTGTTATTATTCCACAGATCCCCCTGAGCTATGTTAGTTTCTTTTTTTTTTTTTTCCAATCTGTTTTTTTCTCTGTTATTCAGCTTGGGTAATTTCTATCGTCCTGTCCTGTAGTTTACTGATTCTTTCCTCTGACTCCTCCATTCTGGTCTCAAGTTCATTCACTGAGGTTTTTATTTTGGTTACAACATTTTTCAGTTCTAAAATTTCCATTTGATTCTTCTTTATGTCTTCTAATTCTTTGCTGAGACTTTCCATTTTTTTCATTTGTTTCAAGTTTACTTATAATTTCTCATTGAAGCATTTTCATCAGAACTGCTTTAAAGTTTTTGTCTGATAATTTCAAAATCTCTGTCATCTCAATGTTTACATCCATGGATTATATCTTCCATTCATTTTGAAATCTTACTGGTTCTTCATATGGCAAGTGATTGAGAACTGGAAATTTTTGTGTTATTTATGAGACTTTGGATCTTACTTAAATCTACTTTAGCTGGCTTCCTCTGACCCCACTATGGCCAGGGAAGGGACACATCTCATTGCTGCCAGGTGGAGGTAGAAGTCCAAGTTTCGCACTTGGTCTTCATTGACACCTGATGTACGGGAGGAAGAGTGGCTCCTATTAACTGCCAAGGAGGGTGGAAGTTCTGCCTCTGTGTGTAGTCTCCACTGATGCCACAATGGAGGTAGGTCTTACTACTGCTGGGCAATGGTGAAAGTACTGACTCTCCACTAGACCTGACCTGCCATCACCCCAGCAGGGAGGCAGAGGAGGACCTTGTGCTGCCAGGTGGAACTGGAAGTCCAGACTTCCCAAGTGGTCTTCACTGACATTGCTCAGGGAAAAACTTCTTATCAGCCAGTGGGGATAAAAGTCTTGTCTCCCTACTTGGTCTTCTCTAACACCAAAGGTATTGGGGCACCTCATTACAGGCTCACAAGCCTGTAAGTCTAGGCACCCCACTCAGCCTTAGATGACGTGGGTAGAATCATAGATTTTTCTGTAGTGTTTGGCTGGAGTAGAGGGATTATTGCCTCAAAATTGTCTGTCTTTTTAAAATTCCCCCTTTCTTGCCCTTTGGCTAAAGACAACAGGTTTGTATTGGGGCTTTATTTTGTGTGTGCCTATTGGCATTCCCAGGTCACCTGTTTCTCCAAGTCTGGGATATATGAAGCCAAAATAAAATGCAGGGAACTACCGCTATGTAGTTCCTCAAGTCCTAAGGTCCCTACTTGATCTGCCATCTTTTTCCTTCTTTCAGAGTCTTCTTGTGTTTGTTTTATATATAAAGTCCAGGGCTCTTATTTGCAAGAGAAATAGGGAAAAGTATATTTATTTCATCTTCCTGGAAGAACATATGATTTTTCAAAATAGGAGACTCAGGGAAAGTACTAAACCAAAATCTCTAATTTGATGTTTGTGTTTTTTATTTTTATTTTGTTTCATCGAGATGTTTTTTATAATGGAAAGTAGTATTTTGATGGTGTGATAATTTAGCATATTTCTTAATACTTATCCACGTGGCCTTTATGTCATAAGTTTCTAAAGAAATTAAATTACAGTTTTGACCAATTTCACCTCAAATGTTTAATTGCTTCAAAAAATTTACTCATGTAAATAGAATATTATAAACTGCAGAAAATATAAAAATGTGTTTTCACAGGGTGTATTTTGTGGCAAACTAAACTAAGCTTAATTTTTCATGAGCTCTTTTTGATGCCATGGTGATAAATACATGTGATAAGTATGTTAAAAAACCTGTCTGACTTTCTTCACTATTTCTCATTAATCTTTTCTATATGTATCACATATCTTTTCATCCAACTGTTGTTCATAATCAGGAAATGTTTGATATTCATTCTTGATTACAAGCAACAGTATTGACTTTCAAAATGTTGTTTAACTTTCCTTGTCTTTCATAATGAACATATGGCTTTGCTTAGGACAAGTTGGAGTTTCACATTGAGTATGTCTTGAATGTGTATGGGACATGTCTGGTATCTGCCAAGGTAACTAATTTCTGCTGCGCACAGTCATTCGTTTTTCCGTATATATATTTTCCAGCTGCTGTTTTCCAGCTTTTAGTGATGGTTCTGTGAATGAAATTACCCCTTGTTTAAGTAGACATTTTGTCCATTGACATAGAAATAGGGTGAGAAGTCAGCTCTGTCACCTCATAGATTAAGTATTCCTTTACAGTTAAGAAGTTTGGCTAGAATTTCCCAACATCTGTGTTACAAATTACATACCAGAACCCTGTGGAGCATGAATCTCCAACACCTAGATGTTCAACTACAACTCTAAGCAGGTTAGCTATGCTATGTAATGCTGTTGGATGTCTTCTAGGAATCCAGAAATGTGAAGGAAAATACACACACACACACACACACACATACCCAATTATTTTAATAGGAAGTGTTATGGTTAGTAGTACCCTAGTTTTCCCCTGAATACCTATTTCGCACACCCCAGTGATCTGATCTTCAATGAAATAAAAAGTAGTTTCTCCCCATGAAAACATCAGAGACCTCTGACCACACTAAGATTCATACAAGATTAATTAAAACCTTTCACAAGGAAAATGGTTCTATAGAACAGAGAGTTCTTGTAATTAGCCTAAAGACGATTTCATTGGGATAAAAGATTCCACTGACCACCTACAATACTCTCTTTCTAAAAGAAATACCTTCCCAGTACTCATGCATAGACCCTTGTCAAGTTCAGAAAATCCCCCTTGTAATGATTTTCTGTTTTATAATTTTCTTTTTATAATATTTAAATCTCTGATCTTTGAAGGGAATTTTTTTTCTTTTTGCCATTAAATACTTATCAAATAGCTAACAAATACCTCTTAAGAATTAATGGGAAGATTCCTTTCATTTCTGATAAAACAGTGATGTAATTCATAAATCTGATTCAACTGCCTAGGTCAATTAATAATCCATAACAGAAATAGAAGTACAACTACTTTCATGTTTTAAGTACAAATACTATAAGAGGATGGCGCAAAGACTCCCACTAGAAAATAACTGATAAGGCAGAGATCAGCAATGGTGTCCTGCTACCCTGGAGACAGCGAATGATAACAATGCTAGATAAGCCAAGTAAGCAGAGGAGCATATGAAGAGGGAGAAATTCAGTGGCCTAAAGTTGTTGGAATTCAGGACAAAGAAAGGCATGAAAACAGGAAAGGAGCTTGAAATTTCTAAAAAGCAAAGGGATAGAACAAACAGGAACGTGCCTGGGGTTGGGTAGTAGGAGAAGAGGGCAGAATATAGGAATACTTCCCTCTAAGGGACTTCTGAGCTATAATTTTACTGTCCTTCATTCTTACTTTCCTCCAGTGCCTACATAAACAATCCGAAATGGAAGCATGGAAAAGAATACAAATAATTGCTATCACTAATATAATGCATACTATTTGCCAAGCACTTTTCTAAGCATTTTAATATATTTTCTCACTTAATTCCTGTAACAACCATATTAGATAGGAATTATTATTATCTCTATTTCACAGAAGAGGAAACCGAGATACAGAGAGGCTGAGTAATTTGTCCAAAGTCACACAGTAAGTAAATGGTGGAACTAAGAATCCAGTCTAGGCACTCTTACTGTTGAGTTTCTCCTCTATGCTCCTCTAGCCAAGTGAGGAGCTCTCCTCTGCTTTCTAAAAGGAACATATTGGAAAAGGCCAAACAAAGCTTAAGAAGTTGGGATTAAAAATCAGAAATAAGATAAAATACAAATGAAAGGAAAAGAGCACATACCAGTCTTTTGTATACACAGATTAAGCAAGCTGCCAATGCCCACAGGGAGGGGGAAAAAATCCTCCCCCAATAGAAGTTGTATCATTACCAAGTCATTCTCTTGGCTTAAATCTTAGATCTCTGAGAAAATGTAAATCCATCCTAGAAGAGATAGCCCAGCAAGATTTTCCCCTTAGTTACATCTCAATGCATGTCCACTTATTATATTCTTTACAAAAAGTTCATCTTGATAATGGAACAACAGAATGTGGAGGGTGTGAGATCACCATAGACCTGAAAGTGAAGGCTAAACTGAGTTCCAACTGCACTGCTTTTACAAGTTGGCCAAGGGCCCAGCCTGGAAAAAGCGAAGAGATAGAACCCGGTGCATTACAGTTCAGCCGTGAACATCAATCTTTGTTAAAGTGGAAATTTTTGGCAATGAATAAAATAATATGAAGCTAATGAGGGTTGTTGAGAGAGATTCAGACATATGCTAGGTCAATTGATTTTATAGCAGGAGGTATAAAGTCTCACCTACAGCTGTCCCAAAACCCAAGAGGAAGGGAAATAAATCCATAGCTATAAAGAGCGGGAAGTGATGGCAAGATGTGTAACCAGATTGCAAGTGTTATAGAAGAAAGTTTTGTACATTATTCTATCCTTTATCTTTCTCCTAGCAAGAAAAAATATAGACCTGTATGTGTAAAAAAGGAAAAATTAGGGGTAACTGCTCAGTTATTTGCTTATTCCCCAAAATCCAAGCCAGCAGTGTTGTAGGAAGGATACCCTATCCTCATTTGTATCAACATCCTTAGTTTAGCACATGAATAGTTACTACAGCTGGAAGACATTAGTGTTGTCCAAGTCAACAATTTTCCATAAGCCAGAAAGAAAAGAATTTTCAGTGTTTGTTGTGACACATGAAAATTGGAGTCTTAAATCCTGCTTAGAATTAAAGTGACTTATGATAAGAGGAAAAGAGAAGGAAAAAAATGTTGAAGTGTTATAACAAGGGCAATCATGGTTGGACCATTTTGGAAACAAAACCAAGCAGAGAACACATTTCAGATTCATAGGTAATATATGCTGCAAAGGAATGTTGGCAAGGCTAATGAGTTTTACATTAGACCTAAAAGTTTGGTTTTGTTTGGAGAGTATATGTGTCAGTAGATCTTCACTTTATTACTGCCTGCTTTTCTGCTCAGATGCTTACATGCAACAGTGCATGGGCAATTACTCTATCCAGGGCAAGCCCTCTGCTAGATTGTGGAAGTCAGCCAAGTTTTATGTTAGCACTCCTGATTTTCTTCTCCGGGTTCTTTTTATTCCTTTTCACTCTCCCCTATTTTTGCTTCCTTCCACCCTACCATGGCTGAGACTTTTTTCCTGTGAAACTCTACATGTTAGATGCATTTGTTCATTCAAGAGTTAGTCATTACCTTCAAGGAAAACCCTAGTGCCAGGTATGGGGGAGAGGGAAATAATCCAGACCTAGATCTTACTGTTAAAGAGATTATAATCAATGGCAACTGCATTTCCCTGCATCTGTCTCTAAAATGTTAACACGTATGTAACTATTTCCAGAGGAAAATGAGAAACCATAAATAGGAAGTCCTGTATCTTCTTCAAATGTTCAGTTCACAAAGAATTCTCTTTGACAATACTATATTAAGACCTGAGATTAATATCATCTTAACTAGCCATGTTTCTTTATTCATTCTCTAAGAAAAACAAGTTGGAGCTGGTGCTTGTAAATTTTATGAATAACTTACCAAACACAGAAACTTAAGCAGAACTTTTTAAAATTAAAAACCTTTAAATGGATATACTGGAGCTGGGTAGTGGTATGGTCATGTACACTAATGAGTGATTAAAACGCTGGTGGAAATCTGGCATTATGGTATAATTTCAATATTTCATCTGAATCACTATAGAAAAGGGAAATCTAACCAGTCAAATTTAGATGTTCTGTTCTTTGTATATCTCATTACAGATGGAAAGGCAGAAAGGTAAAATTAAGCACTTCAATTTTATGCTTTTTCACACCCTGTTCAAAGGTTTGTTAAGGTATGATTACTGAATAATGTGGAATGATGATTAATTATATTCTACAGACTAGAAGAATCACTTCAGAGAAGCACAGCTCTGATCAGAGCAAGTTTGGGAATTTTAAACACATTTCCCATTCAATAGGAAATGGTAAAGTAAAACATAAAATTTCTATGCTCATGAAATCATTCAGCAAAAATTTACTGAGCACATACTGTGCGCCAAGTGTGGAGTTATATTGACTTTCAAACAAGGACACGAGGCATGCTCCACATGCAGATCTTTTTGCCAATGTTTCACTGCACTTTTGTTGAGGGAACAGCAAAGCACTTCTGCTGTCTCAGCACTCAGCTTGTACCCCTCCTGTTCATTTTCCTCATTTTTCCTTAAATTACAGTGATTCATGAATATTTCACTGTACTGGGGCTGAAAAATTAAACATGTCAGCCACATCAGTATCAAAGACCTAGTAATAATAGCAAAAACAGCTCACATTTATTGAGCACTGTGATAAGTGCTTTATGTGCATTTATCCAATTTAATCCTACAAAACCCCTGTGAGGAAGGCCCTATTATTATTCCATTTGGTGGATGAAGACACAAAGTGAGAGAATGGATAAGTAACAGTAACAATGGCTGAGCCAGGTTTTGAATTTAGGCAATCTGGCTCCAGGGTCTGCACTTGCAATTGCTTCAAAACAGAAAAAGAAATCATACCAGTGTTAAAAAGAATAATAAAAATTATCCACTCTCTTTCCTCTGTTATCTCTAGATCAGGAGGATTCCACTAAAATGCTACTTCCTGCACTCACTCAGTCCCAGCGATAAGTCATCATTTTCTTTTCTTATTTTCCACTGTCCTATGTAGGGACCTCTCTTGAGGCACTTTTTATTTTCAACCTAGAATATAAGGTTCCATGGAAATAGGGGCCAATATCTTATATATCTGCTTTATTTATTTTCTACCTCAGCCACAGCCTATATTAGCACAGTGCCTTGAATACAATATTTGTTCATTATTAAACGCCTGTTGAATGAATGCATATGATGAAATGGGATGAAATTTCTCAGGAACAGAACCTCCCTCTAGACCATATGCCTCTTTGCATCCCTCACAATGTCATGCACACAGTAGGAACTTAAAATTTCTTGAAACTGTTGAAGTGTCTAAATTCCTGTACTCAAATGAGCACTTGCTCACAAGTGGAAAAGCATATTGGCTATTCTGTAAAATTTCTTTGGAAGCCACCTCCATGCAGAGTCAACACTAGGTAGGGGTGAGGATGATGAAACAATGAAATCTGGAAGCAGATTCCTCATCCTAATATTCTCCCTATCTCCCAATATGACAAAACTTTAATAATAACAATATCAACAAATATAATTCTAGCAATTATTACACATTTAATATCTTCTATTTTTCAAGTACTTATAATTCATCATCTTATTTAATCCTTATTAAAACTCTGTGAGGTAAGTATTTTAATTTCCAATTTAAAGATAAGAAAAATCAGGTTTAGAGAAGTTAAATGATTTTGTTAAGTTCACATGGCTAGTAACTGGCAGAGCTGGCATTCAAACCAAGTTCTCTGATTCTAAAGCCTAGGCCCTTTCTGCTTCATCTAATATGTCCCTCAACAAGCTCATGAGTCTCTTATTTCGCTGCTCCCAACCTACTACCCAAATACAGATTTTGTAGACACAGCACCAAATTTTGTCAATTTTTCCAATTTGGAGACAGCGTGGTTGTACTTAAGAGCTCAGACATTGGGATCAGACAGACCTGGGTTTGAATACAAGCTATACAACTAATAAGCTATATATCTTTGGATAAGTTATTATCCTCTCTGAATCTCAATTCCCTCATCTGTTTAAGGAGTTAAAACTAGTACTTCACAGGGTTATTGTGAGGAAATATGAGACAATGCATATAAAAGGCCTCAGGCACAATAATTATTCAGCAGAGTACTTACTTTGCTACCCCAAGAATAGCCTTGTATATTTGTCATAATTATACTAAATGTTGATAACCTGTCAATGTTTTCTTGATATAAAGGAAATTAAACAATACTAGTAAGTAATAATTCTTATAAGCCAGTGACAAAGGAAAAGATAATCAATGTTGATAACTGGGAAAGTGGAGACACCATTGAAGTAAGTCTCAACCAAGAGGCATAGAGAACAGAGATTACTACTAAATCAGTTTCCGTGCATGGCTGGTAAAACAGGCTATGGATCAGCAGTCCTAGTCCAGAATCTAGACCAGGGGTGGGGAACCTGCAGCTTAAGGACACATGTGGCCTTCTAGGTCCTTAAGTGGGCCTTTTGACTGAATCCCAATTTTACAGAATAATTCCTTTTATTTTTATTAATACATTTTTGTTTGTCTTTTATATTTGTATTTTATTTTAAAAATGAACATATTTAAAATACAAAAGAATAAAATAAGTTTCAATGAAATAATCCTCCTAGATTGACCAGAACAATTAGAACATTAGTGAGCCATAAGGGCTAAACTGACTGCTGCTATGCTCATGATTTAATTCTAACTTCACTCACCTGACTGGCACCACTACCGCACAAGGCTGGTTGGTTGGCAAGAGATTATGGGGGTCAAGGACACCAGTCTGTCATCAGCTTTTAACAATGGTGCACTGCGTTTCTGTTTGAAGTGGAATTTGTAAATGGTTGCACAGCTCAACAGTATTTTTTAATTCTGTGTGCTTAACAGCCCAACACGTGAAAGCAGACCAAGAGAATGCTAAAGGAAGAAAACACATTTTTTAATGAGGATTGGGATTTGCAATATTATCTTGTTTCTGCTAAAGATAAGGTGATTTGCTTGCTTTGTGATACTGCAACATCTACATTAAAAAATTGAATGTTCATCAGCATTATAACACTCATAAGGACCACAAATATTTTAAATTAGAGGGAGAGGAGGAAAGATTGTATTGCAGAAATTAAAAGATAAAAAGCAAAAGCAAGACAATTCTTTCAAGCAGCAATAAGACCTGGAAATAATGCCATTGAAGCAGCTTATAATGTAGCTTATATACTTTGGGAAAAAAGGTAAGCCATTCAGTAATGTAGATACTGTGAAAGAATGCATTGATGAAGTTGTAGGATGCTTAGACCCTGGTAATGTTTCAGAGTGCAAACAACTGCTTCTTTCAAGGAGAACCATAACTGATTGGCAGCATGAACTAGCCTTTGACTTAATAGAACAACTTCATGCAATACTTCAAAATGGAAATATATATTATCCAATTACTTTGGATGACTCAACTGATACTAGTGACTTGGTGCAGGGTTTGTACTTCATTTCGGTCATAACAGAAGATTTTCTTTACTACAAAGACTTACTCCCTTTGGGCACTTTTGTGAACAGAACATGGGAAATAAATATCTTCAACAACTTTCAAGATAATTGTCATGGTGTCGGACTGAATTTGGTAAATTTAGTGAGTGTATGTACAGATAGTGCACCTCCCATGACAGGAAAACATAAAGCGTTTATTGCACAGATTAAAGAAAAGCATTAACATTGAGTCCATGTGGTGTTCGTTTTTCCATTCTTGCAATACTTCACTAAGAAGAATACTCTCTAGTTCCATAATATTCTGAAATTTAAAAAATAAATAAAAGAATCTGCCCTGAGGAAATAATAGGGCATAAGCAAAAAAAAAAAAAAAAAAGTATTAACAGATCTAGATGCTCTCATTTCTTTTCATTGTATCTTGCATCAGCGAAATCTCTGTGCTAAAGCTACTATTTTCAGTGACACTCTGCAGCAAGTTATAAGTATTATTAACTATACTCATGCAAATGGAACACAACATTGTCAGTTTCATAACACACTAAAGCAGACACAACAAAGTCATTAAAAGGTTAGTTAACTTTAAAATTAACAAACAATTTTCATTTTTTGAAAGTATTAAGTACATAGTAGTTAGATTTTTACAAAACAATGTACATTTTTAAGTATATCTAATTGAAGTTTCTTGAATGTGGCCTTATTTGATTATAACGAGATTAATGTGGCCTTCCAAGATGAAAAGTTTCCCCACCCCTGCTCCAGACTATACTTAGATCCAATACACAAGAGGGTTTGCTTAGGGAGTGCTTGAGGGTTTCTCAGTCCAAATTGGATTTGGATTGAACCAGGGTCTGTGACTACCCCAAAAACAAATTTGACTTTTCTCTCCACTAAAGGACATTTCCTGAAACTAGAAAACCTACTTTCTTGGGATTCAGTGATGTATGGTACTCCTGGTTGGTTTACAAAACCAAAGTAAATGGAACAACACAAATTAAAGTGTAGTGTTAAAGGAGTTCCTGCTCACTGATATTAATCCATTTGTAACACAGATGGACTTGAGAAATTTTGGAATACTCTTTACATCCACTCTCTGTTGTCTTCAATCCTAAGTCAAGAGATATTTTAAAAACTGATATTGCTCAACTGTAGGATTGCCTGACTAAAGCCATTTCCAGACTGCAACTGTATCATCTATGTAAATGATCTAAATCTAAAGCAAACCAAATGAAACCACTTTGAGTTCAGAGAACTGCTTTACTTTTCTGACAAACTGCAAATTCGACCAAGTAGTTTCCCCACTTGGGGCCCTAGAAAATGCCCTAAACATTGAAAGACTTGAATTAGATACTTTCCAGAGGCCCTTTGAGCCCCAAAAGTTTCCATTCTAATGTAATGGAGAGTTGCATTCTGTGTAGCGTCTGTGCAAGCTGTAACACATGTGATGGAGTTTAAGGGAGCAACAACTGACCCTCATCCTTTACAATATCCCTTCATGCCTTTTGCTGGAAAGGCATGTTTTCATGGCTAACTGTATTGACAAAGAGAAAGGCCACAGGGCCCCAAGTTTCATCATTTTCACTGCATCCCTAATTTTGCCCACAAAATTGCTCAATAACCTCATGGATACATGCAAACAATCCAAGTAATCATTTGTTTATGATTTGCATTATATCAAATATACTAGTCGAAAATGCATCAATGACACAAGCAATGAGATTTAGTTTCAACAAGATGCATAAACTATCATGAGAATGGGAATTAAAGGTCATATTCCAAAACATAGCCATTATTCTCATCTCTAATTATGATGCAAGTTTTTAGAAATAACTACGTGATTTTCTCTGTGTGCCACATATTTTTATTACTTCAAACAAAAGTAAATTCTTTTCTCCCAAGTACTGGTGATTTTTTAAAATCACCCATGCCCATATACTTGGGAAGAAATAGTGGAATTATCGCCAGAATATCAGCTTATGTATTTAACTCCATACAGTAATAACCTAATAGCAAATTAAGGAAATTGTGATAGCAATAAAAGGCAGGGATTGTTTTGTGCTCTTCTGGGTAGATGCCTAATAATGCTATTGCTGGATCTAATGGTATTTCTATTTTTAGCTCTCTAAGGTATCTCCAGATTCTTTTCCACAGAGGTTGCACTAATTTGCAGTCCCACCAGCAGTGTAAGAGTGTTCCTGACTCTCCACATCCTCGCCAGCATTTGTTGTTTCGGGATTTTTTGATAGAGGCCAATCTCATCAGGGTTAGATGATATCTCATTGTGGTTTTGATTTGCATTTCCCTAATGATTAGAGATGTTGAGCATTTTTTTATATGTTTGCTGGCCATTCTTCTGTCTTCTTTTGAAAAGTTTCTGTTCATTTCCTTTGCCCATTTGTCGATGGGGTTGTTTAATTTTATGATAAAGACATCTGCACCCGAATGTTTATGGCAGCACAATTCACTATCACAAGGACGTGGAAACAACCCAAGTGCCCGTCAATCCATGAGTGGATTAATAAAATTTGGTATATATTTACAATGGAATATTACTCAATCATAAGAAACGACAGTGATCTAGCACCTCTTACACTTTCCTGGATTAAAATTAAGCCCATTATCCAAAGTGAAGCACCACAAGAGCAGAAGAACGGGACCCACTTGTACTCCCCATCAAACCGGTTCTAACTGATCAACACTAGGTTGATCACATGGCAGAAATACTCTCTAGGGATTAGGGGGATGGGGGGCAAATCAACAACTAAAGGACACGGGGAGCACTAAGGGGGAGGGGGGAAGGGCATGCCTTTAACCCGCATTTGGGTGAGGCAAAGACATAAAGTGTAACTGTAGTGTTTGTACCCTCACAATACCCTGGAATAAAAAAAATAAAAAAATAAAAAAAAGAAGAATATGACAGAGGAATTCAGGCAAGGTAAGGAATTCTGTCTTGGTGAAACTGAATTAATGGTGAGATATTAAAGGATGTGGGGCAAAGAAAGCAA